>VUQH01088530.1:0-35141 GCA_015106775.1 Etroplus canarensis | reverse complement strand
ACACACACACACACACACACACACACACACACACACACACACACACTTTTTTTCTTTGCAGTTTCTCTTGGAGTGAATTTGCTGGGACATCCACTCGAGAAGATTGTGAAATTATGTTAGCACACACCTGAATGCTTCACATCAACAAACTGCCAAAACCTCTGCTTATATAGAGGTTGTCACATTTACTGATGATCATTTAATCAAGTGTGTTTCATTAGCAGCACCTGGTTCCTACACAGCCTCTTAATTCCTATGGAAGCAGTAAGCGTGTACGAAAACTTTCTAAAGGCTGTATGCGTTCCCGTAGTTTCTGTCATGTAATGTTACAATGGTGGATTCTCATATTTAAGGTGGCCAAAGTTTCAAAACATGAGGTTAGCATAAAATATGAGGCGAGCCTATTTGCAAGAAATCCATATGAGTGAAAAACTCAGGCGTCAAACTCCTTTGGGTTTATATGAAGTGCTATTTCTAACATGATCATCTCAGGCACACAGCTTTGGCTGTGAGCGCAGAAGCTTCATCCACCTTCTGGTCAAACATTCTGAGGGGCAGTCAATCAGAAGAAAGTAGGCTTAGGGAAAAGAGGAGCTGAAACAGCTTGTTTCAGATAGAGGATGAACTGAGGAGCTGCATTAAAGCCCCGATCCAACGTATATAAATGTGATGATGAATCAACATGAATTCAGTTCTTGTCATTTCATCATGAATCACAGTCGTAAGTACTTTGTGATTGAACTCATTAGGTGCTCTAATGGCTACCGAAACTTTGTAAACTCCTCGTATTGTTGCAGAAGTAGTGAAAACTTAAAAAAAAAAAATTCTAAAAGGTTTACTAATGGTTATGAATTGGTAAACCTTCAAAACATTTCACAACGGTGTCACAGACTGTTATAGTTGCTTTGTAAATGCTGTAAGCGCATCGTAACTGTTTATCTGTTTGGTAAAAACTGTGCTCCAGAGTCCACCCGGCAATGAATCATTACGAATTTCATGTCACTGATTCGTAATCAGATTCACATGACGTGAGAACTCACGGTTAAGTCTAAGATAAATTAGGTTTATTTTGAACTATGAATCATGCAAAGCTACTTTGGTAGAGTTCAAAAATAAAAACACAGAAGTGAAAATAGCCACGAGAGTGCTATGAATCTTCTCACCCCACTTGTGGCAAGAAAGTAAATTAATGCTTTGCTTTAGTATTGGAAAGAGACTAAACTAAATAGTGTGTTTTTGTGCGTTCAGTGTTTTGAAATGCTTAATATAAACACAAAACTCTGGTAATACGGTATTGGGAATTTGGTCTTCTTTCAATTACAAGTTGATGTTCTGCCTCACACAACCAGTTCACTTCAACTGAAAGCTTTCCATATAAAACTTATAGAGACACCTGCTGCTAAAAAATAAAGATACATATTTTTTTATGTCCACCATGGACAAGGAAATTGATTTGCTCACCGTTAATAATCCTTCACCCACACAACACAGACACACCCATGACTATGACCAAAAAGTATATAAAAACATGTGCAAACTTGTCTCAGCTCATTCCAACAATTCACCCTGTAAAACACAAGCCCCACTACAGACGACAATCAGTGACCTTGAAATTACTCCATCAGATCCTTAAAGGCACAATCTTCATTAAAAAATGGAGTCACTAAACTGAATTACATATCAGTAAGTCTTTCACATGGTGCAAAGTTTAGACAGCCATTTGTGATTTCTAGTAACCAACATGAAGTACAAAGCGCCTGAGCAAGATGAGCATTCAGCAAGGCAATGGTACAATTCCACTTTAGTGCACAGTGCACTTCTTTGGCCAGAAAGTTCTGTTGAGAAAAGTCTGGAATATCGATTGACAGTTGTTTGATAAACCGGAATGTAAGATGTTTCAAACAGTTTACATTGGACGTGACTTAAATCAATCATTTGGTGAAGCCACAGTACACGATGTTCAAGACTAGGGGGACAAATTTTAAAAACAGAACCCGTTTCTATAGACAATTCTATAGACACAACTATAAAGCCACTATGAATTCGAAACCTATGCTCTTATTTTAACGTTACAAACACTTTAAATTATGTAAAATAAACAATATTATGTGTGGTGTGTATTTCAGAAATAAAAGATACAGTAGGTCTTAAAAAAACACAAGAAATAAAACTTTGAATCCATCAAAGTGAAAGACTGGCTTTGTTTGTCTTTCCAGTAACTACTGCTTCATTCATCTGTAAGTCTTTTTAAACTCAACCTCAAACATTTTGATAAAAGAGTCAAGACTTGAACCTTCCTTTCCTTCTTTTCTGTGACTGTTTTTGGATTTTTTTTTCTTGGCATCTTGACTCAGAAAGCAGTTTGGTGTCTTTACAGGCAGTCGTACATGCGCAGCGTGCGCTCCAGTTGCTGGACAACACGCTGGTAAAAGGCTATCTGCTCCCTGAGGTAGGCCTGCATCATGTCTTTGAAGTCCACCTCTCGCTGCTGATGGAAGTGGGTCATTTCTGCTTGGAGAGCAAACCCCACGGTCCGGCAACGCTTCCTAATGCCGTCAGCCTCATCCTGGTCCATTTTCCCTTCGTCGCTCATCCGCTGGCTCTCCTTCACCTTGGCAAAGGCGCCTGTGTCAAGAAAAAATGTACACAACTGTCATTTTTGGTTAATTGTGTTACTGCAAAAACAGTAAGCACATTAGAACACTAGAAGTTAAAAGGCCAATTCACACATATATTATAAGGACAAAAGTATTGAGCCACACCTCAGTCATTAAATTCAAGTGTTTCATTTAGTCTCCTTGCCACAGGTTTATAAAATTAAGCACTTGGCCATACAGCCTGCTTTTACAAACATTTGTGAAAGAATGTGTCGTTCCAAAGATTTTATTGAATTCCAGTGTGGCATTATAACAGGATGCCACTGTTGCAACAAGTCAGTTCTTGAAATTTCTTCCCTCCTAGATATTCCACATTAACTATAAGTAGTGTTACTCGAAAATGGAAGCATTTAGGAACCACAGCAACTCAGCCACGAAGTGAAGGACCATGTAAAGTTAAAGAGGGGGGGTCACTGAGTGCTGAGCCACATAGTGCATAAAAGTCGCCAAAGCTTTGCTGTTTCAGTAACTGCAGCATTCCAAACCTCCTCTGCCATTAACAACAACACAAAACTCGGCACAGGGAGCTTCATGGCATGGAGTTTCCATGGTTGAGCAGCTGCATGCAAGCTTTACATCATCAAGCACAATGTCAAGTGTGGGATGGATGCTACCACTGGATTTTGGAGCAGTGGAAACACATTCTGTGGAGTGATGAATCACATTACCCTAACTCGCAGTCTGATGTTTGAGTCTGGGTTTGGTGAATGCAAGGATAGCATAATCTGCCTGACTGCACTGTGCCAACTGTAAGGTTTAATGGAAGAAGGGACAGTACTGTGGGGTTGTTTTTCTGAGGTTGTTCTGGGCTCTTTTGTTCCAGTGAAGGGAAATCTTAATGCTTCAGCTTACAAGACATCTCGGAAAATTCTACCCTTCCAATTTTGTGTGAACAGTTTGGGGGAGCCCCTTTTTCTGTTCCAGCATGACTGTGCTCCAGGGTACAAAAGCATAATTGGATGTGTTTAATGGGGAAGAACCTGACTGGCTCACACACAGCCCTGACCTCAACCCCATCGAACACCTTGGGATGAACTTGAAAGGCGATTTTGAGCCTCTCCCTTCTTTCTCCAAATATAAACGTCTCTGAGGACAAAGTGCTGTAATTTCGTCTCATCTAACCAAAGGACACACTCCCAGTAGGCATAATCTTTCGCTAGTTTGTCGTTAGCATACTTTAGTCTGGCTTGAAGGTGTCTCTTCTACAGATGTGAAGTTTTCTTTAGTCTACAACTTCACAGTCCAACCCTGCACAGGAATGGACTGTGGCTTTCTTTGAATTTCTTGATGATACTTCTCACTCCAGTTCTTGGAAGAAGTGATAACTTTGTACATCCTTCTCCTGCTTTGTGAGCATCAACAATTTTTCTCAAGACTAAACTGATTTCTTTTGTTTTTGGCATGATGCTTTCAAGTGACAGCTCAAACCCTTACTGACATTTTTATGCTGCGTGTACAACGGAAGATAACCCTCAGTTTTAACTAGATTTTATAAGCTTTGAGCATTAAAAAGTTAAATTATTGCACAACACTGGTTTGTGCTATGGTGTAACAAAAAAGTCCATTCTTAAGGGGGTTGATAAGTTCGACCCTGGTAGTTTTTGGTTTTTGAGAAATAATTTTGTTTCTGTGTACAAAGTGAAATAATGTAAGCATCCAAAATAAACCTAAATGCTATGTTGAAAATTACTTGCTCTGTTAAAAAAGCACTTTGGAAAATTTCTGAAGAAAACTTAAACCTCATTAGAGGGGTAGTAATTTTGTCCCTCATTTGAGTCTATAACAAAAGTTTCTCATTTCCCTCTGTGGTATGTGCTAATGGAGTCTTTTTTATTGTGTAACCCAGTTTCTGAGATTAAAGATTTCTGCCTCACCCAGATTTAATAACGGTGTTCCTTATTCATAGACAGTAGTAGGTAATCATGCAGAATGGCACAAAAAAACCTCAAAAGCAGTGTGTCCATTATGAACATTAAGCCCTGGTTGGTCTGTGTTTATCAATTTCTCAGGAATCACTTTCTACTAAAAGTCAGTTATTATTGAAACCGCTGAAAGTGTTATTAGGATTATAAAGAGAAACAGTGACTCATGTAACACATGCAACAAATTTCCCTGTACCTCCACTGTATTTGGGTGGAGGCATAAATCTAAACTGATAAACCAGGCAGATAAAAAAGCATTACTTTATGTTAATTACCACTTTTTTCCTAATCTACCACATCAACCCTTCTCACTTTTTACAGTCACTGAAAAATGAGTATTTAAAGTTAAATACAGCATAAAAAACAAGTCACAGATTTTATTGCTGTTTGGGTCGGCCGCCTTTACATCATGGTGTGCTATATGCTATGCTCATTGTTATATATACTTCCCACCACTGTAAGCTGTGCGCTTTATAGGTAGAACAGGGAACTCACCACACAATCACTACTTGTTTCGCTGCATACCACACGTCTAGTTTCAGGGACCACATTCATCCAGACTGCTATGAAGTCACTTTCCAAGTGCAGAACTTGGCAGCCCAATGGCATGTCGCCATGCTGCATTATCCATCAGATGAATCTGTCTCACAGAGCCTGAGCCCGAAATCAGGAAGCAGATGTATTTTAATCAGAGGTTGAGGGAATCCAGCTAGCAGGACTAGTTTGGACAAGCCAGGAGTTCTGCGTTTTAGGTACTTGCCTGAGTCTTATCCACTAACGGTAACTGTGAGGTCATGATACATAGCATTTCCTATGAAACTACTGGCAGAAGTGTGGGAAAGCATGAATAGCAGTTGGAGCCGGTTCCAAGCAGAAAAGGCATGTGGACTACAGTCTGCCGCTCTGACCTAAATTCATGTATTCTGTTTTCCACATGAGAGGAGCATGTGTATCACAAGAAAGCATGTCTATGGGACATAAAGGAATGGCACTCATGGTTGTGTGTGTGCAGATTGAAATAACGCAGAAGCTCTTAACAAAGAAAGCTTGACGTGCTCTTCCTTGTAGCTAAACGTGTTCTCTCAATTCATGCAAACTATATACTAAAACGCTGCCGCCTCGGTTTCCAAAAAAGCCGATTCCTCTCTTAAAATTCTTGGCTCAGCTGATGTAAAAACCTCACCACAAAGAAGCTCTTGCTTACAGCTAAACACAAGACTATTAAAGCCAAAAATCCACAGACAAAAAGAGAAAAAAATGTGCCAGATTAAAACTAAAACTGAGCTGTTTCCAATTCCTCTTTTCCACTATCGCCTTTACAAATGCTCAGTGATACACAACCATTGGTCTGGAAAGTTACTAGATTTGTTTATCTTGCCTAACCAGACCAGCTACCGCAGTGTTTCACATGTGACAGATTAATGGGTGTGTGCTGGACAGATATTGGAACTCCACAGGGGTTGAAGAAGGCGTGGAGAGACAAGGCAAGCGAAAGAAAGAAAGAAGACAAAATGCAGAGGAGCTGAAATCAAGAAAACTAGAGCTTGGCAGATATTTGCAATTTAAATGTTAATTTTTACACTATATAACATTTTATCCAAGCCCAGCAGCATAAAGCCACTCTTCCTACTTTTAGAATTTATTAAATCAAGGAAAATGGATTTAGATAAGCAGGAGGAGGTGGAAGGATTAACTAGTTAAATAAGATTAATTCATTTAAGTTACTTTAAGTGAAGATGGTTGTCTTCCAAGCCATTGTTGCAGTACTTGCAACAGGTCTGACGGTGCTCACTGAAACCTCACAAGAGGAGGGTTTAAGAGCCCCCTGCTAATATAATCCACTGTCGCTATAATGCCGCTTTTACTGTGTTTTGGAAGCTATTTTCTACCATACTGTTACTGCCTGTACAGTTAGCCTTTAGCAAATTAAATTTGAGACACTACTTTTCAGGACTTTTTGATATTGTGCAGCTACACATTTCTGTTTTAGTGAGTATGAGGCAGAAAGAAAAGGCATAAAGACAGCTGAGATCAACTCCTATTTCCCATCTTCCTCATTCCCACAACCCTCCCTTGGCCTTAGGTCACTGCAGGGCAAATTCAGGAAGTGCACTTCTTCTCTGACTCTGGATCTATCTTCTGTCTGTTTGTCATTCACATAAAATCTGACAAAGGAAAGATACTTGTGTTTGTTAACAGCATGTTTTTGTTGTCTGCTCGTTGATGACATTCCTCCAATTCACTATCACGGTATTTTTATTAAGCAACGTCAGCATCACTTCTCTGGACAGGCTGCAGATTTGTTTACAATCCAGACATTAATACACAGCAGTTTTACGGCAAGTGTGTCTAATTTGAACTCTGTCTCATCTGGGACCATGGATTCCAGTCACCGTTAATTAAATCATTCTTCCTATTAAGTCCTTAAGTAGAGTCGTCATTAAAATGGAGTGGAGCCTCTTCAGCTGTGGCTAGTTTATAAATCTGATAAGCAATCTACCATAGCATGGGCAGAGAGCTGAGCTGCTATTTTCAAGTATCTAACATTTTACTGTGATGAGTCTTTATTATGTGATATATAGCATGAATCAGTTTGTCTAGGTAGCTAGGAATCTGTAAAAAGCATCAAAGCAACCATTTTTAACCAGTGTTAATATGTGATGAATTAATGGTTAGCAATGAAACTTTAATCACATTTGGCAATTGGGTATTTTTGTTTGTAAACATCAAGGTGCCAGAGCTGCATAGCTTTAATAATATAATAAAAGATAAATTTAACACTGGTATTGGTATCAGAAGATAACCACAGCTAAGATGGTATCGTATCAGAACTGGAACAAGCTGGGTTGGTGCATCCCTAGTTAGGAGTGAGCTCGTTCTCACTATTGCTGCCATAACCTTGTGGTGTCCATGAGACCCCATCAGCTTCGACTAAACAATAGGGATAATCGTGATTTTTTTTAATATTCACTAAGCTGTAAATGAAGTAGCTTGTCTGACTCACTATATATTACAAATTGGAGGTTGTTGCACTGTGTGAAGCACAGGAACAAAGCATTAAGTTTTCTTGTCAATTTTCGGTTGTATACATCCATCTAATTTTTTTTTCTTTCTAATTCAGCCTAGTACAGCTATCACAATGATGATGGAATTCATGTATAGATGGCAGAGGAGCGCATGCCAAGACTCATTTTATGAACAATACAATCCAGATTAATACCTTAGGAGGAGTGATGGTTCTTGTGAAAACGGAAAAGGGCCCATAAAATGGCAAATATGTCTTTGACCTTGATTTGCCTGATAACCCTTGGGTGATCATGCTGTGTAAGTTCGACTACATCCTGACCAATACGCTAGGAGGAGTTGCAATTCTTATGACCTGTGGATGGATGGGTGGACAGATGGATGCCTTGCCATGGCATGAGCTCGTCAGTCCATGAGCTACAAAAGAAAAAAGACGTCTGGTGGGATGTAATACTCATTACCACCAGAAGTAGGCGGTAATTAGTGTGCTGTGCGATACTGCAAAATTTGGTTTTGATCTGATACGAAGTAAATACAGTATTGCTGATCCCGATACTTTTAATTCATAATTACTGTGACTATGCCAAGCTCTTAGTGAATCATCTCAGTGAAATAATAAAATAATTAACTCAATAACCTAAATACAGGAATTCCATAGTGTCTTTTTACAGTTAACACTAGTGTTATTACATTCAGTCATTTTCATATTTCAGGTTTGAGGAACATTTTTTCAGCTCTGATAAAATAATTTAAAACACTGCAAAGGACTGAATATATTATTTGACGTCTAAATATAGTGTATGGGTGACCAGTCTTCTGTGATCAATTACATGATAACCATTTGTACTTTACAAAATAACTGTATGTACCTTTCGGCTTCTCCCTCATCTTCCCCACCAAGGGGTCACCACAGCGAATTAATCCGCGTTGTTAATTTGGCAGATGTTTTACACCAGATGCCTTTCCTGATGTAACCTTCCATGGTGAGAGGGGCTTGTGTTCCCACCTGGGATCAAACCAGGGGCCTTAAAGATGGATATCAAACGTGAGTCCTGACTGAAACATGATTTTCACCACTGCATAAACTCCCTGGATATTCTTTGCCTCTCTGAAATGATTCAGTCAGTGAGCTCTGTCTCCGTGTTGGGAGTCTTTATGGGATTTCCCTCTGCTTCTGCGCATTTAGTTTGTAGCTCACTTTACTCTTTTTCCTGTATCTTTAAGTGCTTGAATAAATCTGAAGTGTTTCCACAGTGCTATTAACTTTCAAAACACACACTGCACTTTGCAATTTCTTCTTCTTCTTTCGGCTACATTTTCATCTATCTTACAGTATTATAAGTCCACACGATGCTCCTCTTTACTGCAGCCTGCAGGTGTTTCTGTTGTTGCTCACTCACTCAGTGCAGCTAAGTCACATGACTACACACACACACACACACACACACACACACACACACACACACACACACACAAAGAGCAGGGTAGGAGAGGGGAAGGGGGAAAGGGAGGAGCAAATTGCGGGGAGCGTATTTGCACAGGCAAGTCTACTTTTTGAGGGAAGAAGACCAAGTAGAGGAGAAAAACAACCTAAAGTATTGATCCCATCAGGCTGGTATAGACCTGATACCGATACCAATGTTGGTATCAATACTAGCAATAAATGGGCTGATCCGCCCACCACCAGTGGTAATGCATCACCATTAAACAACAAGAAAAGAAGAATGTGCTCCTGGCTGAAGGCATTGGACCAGTAAAGCCTGCAAGATTAGATGCTACTGTACAACCAAGAGAAACATGGAATCCTAAATAGCTGGTTACAGCTGTCAAAAAGTAAAAGTCATGTGTGGAACTCCTTTAAAAATAAATGAAAACAACTATAAGCTGGATAGGTAAAGCAAGCCAGTCACAGGTCTACCACAATGATGCACAGCCTATGAAAGGGGGTTTGAAGAGCAGTTTGGGATGGGGTGTAGTATTTCGTAATTACGGAACAGTTCCCAAGGAAATTCAAATAGTATTTTAGCTTAAAATATCCATGTCTACTAAATGACAGTATTTGACACCTTGAGCTATGATATGAGGAGGATAACATTTTTATCCGCCCAAAGAAATTTGAAGTTTTTTCAAAATATTCCCAAGTGCTTTTTAATAGAGCAGGGAATTTTCAACATAGCATTTCTAAACATCCTAGTTTTATTTTGGATGCTTACATTATTTTACTTTGCACACAGAAACAAAATTATTTCACCAACTTTTTGCTGAGTCATAGCACAAGCAACTGTTGAGCTTGCACAGTATAAAAACGTCAGTAAGGGTTTGAGTTGTCACTTGAGGAAGCATAAAGCCAAACACAAAAGCAGTCATCTTAGACTCGAGAAAAAGAATTGCTGATGTTCACAAAGCAAGAGATGGATATACAAAGTTATCACAGCATTCCCTGGAGTGAGAAGTACCATCAAGAGATTCAAAGAGAGCCAAACAGTACAGAAAAAGCCTGGAAGAAGTAGGAAGTGAAAGATTTCGAAGACTCTGGAAAGAAAACTTTTTAGAAGTTTTTCTAAAGACCCCAGAACAACTGCCAAGACACTATTGAATGACTTAGCCAAGTCAGGCATTGTAGTCTCATAAAAGACAATCACTAGAGGACAGGAATGGCATAGGAATGGACTGTGAGGTTGCAGACCAAGAAAAACTTACTAACCTGGAGAAAGATTCTGCCTACTAGAAGTGTGTCCTTTGGTTAGAGGAGATAAAACTAGAGCTCTTTGGTCATAGAGACGTTGCTTATGTTTGGAGAAAGAAGGGAGAGGCATATAACCCAAAGAACATTTGGGTTAAACATGGCAGCGGGAGTATTATGCTGTGGGGATGCTTCGGTGCATCTGGAACTGGAAATCTCGTCAAAAGGGAAGGAATCATGAGAAAAGTGTGAAGATTTAGAAGGAATACTTCAAGCAATCAGCAGCAAAACCGTGCCTGGGTCATCGCCTCATCTTCCAGCAAGACAACAACCCAAAACATACGCAAAAAAATACCTCCAGAATACCAAAGTGAATGTTATCAACTGCCCTGCACAAAGCCCTAATTTGAATCCTATTGAAAATCTGTGGGGTAAACTGAAGACCAAGGTCTATGCCAGAAGACCCTCAAATCTGGAGGAGCTCAAGAGATTTGCCAAAGGAGAATGGACTGGGATTCCTCAGGAGACATGTCTGAGACTTGTTGAAAACTACAACAACTGTAGGCTGTTATCCAGCATAACGGCAACGCAATTGCCTATTGTAGGAAGCCTAATAATTTTGACCCTGGTAGTTTTTGGCTTTTGTGAAATAAATTTGTTTCTGTGTGGAAAGTAAAATAATGTAAGCATCCAAAATAAAATGTTCAGAAATGCTATGTTAAAAATTCCTTGCTCTATTAAAAAAAGCGCATTGGACAACTTTAAAGAAAACTTAAAATTGCATAGGGGGGCTAATAACTTTGTCCATATCTGTAAATAATTTAAAAAAAAATTAGTCTTAATTTCAAAAACTAAGACATAAATTAGACAACTACCAATAATTAGTAAATATCAGTAATTATAACTGTATTGTTAATTAGCAATAAAATAACTAAAGTTAATTTAACATGTTGCCAGGGTCCTTGTCTCCATTGTGAAATGCTTACCTGGTTCTTGTTGTATTATAGTATAATTATTCTTGTACATCTAATACACTGGGAACCTTATATTTGAGTTCAATTAAAGCTAATGTGTTATTATAACTCAAGGTGTCCCTATAGTGTAGTGGTTTACACATTTGCCTCACAAGTGAAAGGTCCCTGGTTCAATTCCAGGTGGAGATACAAGCCCCTCCCACCATGGAGGGTTACATCAGGAACGGCATCTGGTGTAAAACCTCTGCCAAATTACCAGTGTGGATTAATCCACTGTGGAAACCCCTTGGGAAGAATACAAGCAAGCAGCTGATGGTAGATTTTTTTTTTGTTATTACAAATCAAGAAACACTTTTTCAAAAACCATTAGAGAGTTAAATGTGATCTCATCTCCTTAAACAATTACTGTACAGTTCTCGCAAAGTGTGTGTATCTCTGTGTGAGTGCGAGGATTTAAACTGTACTGGGCTAACATGTGAAAGCACAGCCTCTAGTATGTAATGACATCACTGCTGCAATTCAAACCACAAAACACACAACACCCCCATTTTTCCTTTAGCACTTGGAATGGGCAAAAAAGGAAAAAATATCTTGCAGGTGACGACATGACATTTTAAAATCCACAGTAATGTGCTATGGTCCGTAAAACAGCCATTACTTGCGCAACACTACCCATACTTAAATAAAGACTGAGTTGAAACACCGGAAGTCTAGGACCCTTAAATGTTTAAACGCTGACATGTAAACTCCACTGTGGATCTGCATAGACACAATGAATCATCAGTTAATGGTAAAATAAGCAAATCTTGGAAATTTGGTTCAAAGAATTCAAACACAGAAAGGACTAACATGACTGAGTAAGATTAGTGGATGTGTTTCACACTGGACAGACTAGTAAACAGAACCATTTCTTTACTGAGGACAAATGAGGCTTGTCGCCACAAAACACTGACCATTACTAATGGGCTCTGAGTGTGTGTGTGTGTGTGTGTAAAAGCACTGACGTCTGTGTCAAGCACCACAGTGAACTGATGAGATTGGTTCTTTGTTTGAAACTTTTAGTGTGGACCTTGCGTCTCCCCCTTCTAAAAGCAAGAATACTTACACACTGCCATCACATGCTTATATTGAGAAAAGACATAGACAGTATGAAAGAGAAACCTAGCCACTGTAACATCACCGATCATTTATGAAGTCCTGTTATGAGGCCTTAAGCTGTGCTTTTTCGCAGTTGCCGTTGTGGCGTTTTGAAACCACATGATGAGCGTGCAGTGGATACTGGGAAACCACAAGCTCATTAGCTAATGATGTGTCAATCACAAGTCAGTGTACGCCTAGTGCTGGTCCCAAGCCTGGGCAAAGGGGGAGGGTTGCATAAGGAAGTGCATCGGTCAAGACCAGGGTTAATGACTGCCTCCAGTGCCATTAGCCAACAGGGTGCAGGTGCAAACTATGCTACTGTTGGCTGAAGACAAAGAAGGAGGAGAGGGGGAAGGAAAGGTAGGAGGGTGGGGGTGACAGTAGGGAAGGGTTGGAGTGACAGAAGATAAGGGATAGGGTGACATGGAGGCAGATGATTCACTGTGGCAACTCCTAATCAGAGCTGCTGAAAGAAGAAGAAAAAGATCTGATGAAAAAGGCTTTTGGCTTGAATGTAATGAAACAATGTAATGAAGTTTATATTCTCGCTGAGCTGAGGTCCTAATGAAGTGGCCAAGCAAAAGAACAACATGCAGGACTAGATGGTTAACTGCAGGATCTGATTTGCTGAGCGGGATGGGTGATTTTCCCTCCTCTGGTCTACACTTTCCTGCCCCTGCTATATTATTTTTACCCCTGATGGGGATACAAAATGTAACACATGTACAGCACAAACAATAAAATCTGAAACTGTCTCTATAGCCCAGTCTGTTCCATTCAAACTTTTAATTAAGCTATTAAACACTGCCGTTTCAGAGCGAAAACTACCGCTAGCTAAATAAAAGAAAAAGAAAAATGATTCGGAGTGTCAGATTTGACAGAAGCTTCCCAAGAAAATCCCAGAAAAATTCCTAATATTAAATGTGAGCTGATCATCAGAATTTCCAATGCAGATGAAATCTGCACTATCTTAATTTAACTAGCTGAACTGCATTTATGCACTGGGCCTGTGATCTATGACACCCTGCAGTTAGAAACTCTTGCAATAAGGGGTGTCTGAGAAGAAATGATACATGCATGGTTTGCTGGCTTTGCAAGCGATGGTGCAGCTGCTATGATGGGCCAAAAGAGTGGAGCAGCCAAATTCCTGTGTGAAAAGATTGGAGCTGGAACGTCATTCACAAGTTAGAGCCTGCGGCCCATGATGCTGTAAAACACATCAAAGAGCTGGGCCATTTTCACATATTTATTTATTCTAAAACTCCAAAAGGCTGCTGTTGATCTTTGCAAATGGAGCAGGGTCGTCTCCATCCCTGTCCAGAGATCTGCAGATTTGTAGGGTAAAAGAGTGGTGATGCACTGCAGATGACCCTCCAGACGAGAGCAGACAAAAAAACTCAAGAATGGGAGCTTTAGTTCTGGCATTTTGAAATTGCATTTAACCAGTCTGATTTGATCCATTACTTAATTTTTTTATATTAAATTAAATGACTTGAACTTGACCGGTATGCCTCCACCTTAAATCCAGCCCTGTGAGATCTTGACCTTTGATCCCAATCTTGTAAATGTCATGAGGTCTTCTCCAAACAGGTATTAACCACACAAAGTTTGGTAAAGATCCAGCAAACCAGTGAGCTCCTGTAACAGTAACACAATTTGTAACGGACAGACGGACGGACGGATAACCCGAAAACATAATGCCTGTGTTGTGTGCCATTTATTTTTGCCTCTCACTTTGTTTTAAGGACTGTTTTTGTTTCAAAATGGATGCATTATGGAAAACCTGGACTCTGGACTCATATTTGGCAGCACGGTGGCTTAGTGGTTAGCACTGTTGCCTCACAGCAAGAGGGTCCTGGGTTAAAACCAGGTAGATCCACAAGTTTTTGGAAAATGACACACTTTTTTAGCAATATTCCCTCTGTGAACTACCACAGTGGATTCTAAATCAAACAATCAAGGTGTGATCGAAGTTCAGACTTTCACCTTTAATTCAAGAGGTTTAACAAGGAATTGCATTAACTGTGTAGGAATTAACAACTATTTTTAAACATAGTTCCCCCTTTTCAGAGGCTAAAAGCATGATGACTCAATGATTAGCACTATTGCCTCACAGCAAAAGGGTCCTGGGTTCAAACTAGGTAGGGTCTTTCTGTGTGGAGTTTGCATGTTCTCCCTGTGCTTGCGCAGGTTTTCTCCAGGATCTCTGGTTTCTCCTGCCTTTGAAAAACATGCAAGGGTAATCCTGCCTTGTCAGCCCAGGACACTCTCACAAAAAGGATTCTTAATGTCAAGAGTTCAGTTCCTGGTTAAATAAAGGCTATTAAGAACATTGCTTCACTCGTAAGCCAAAAAAGTCTTTGCAGCTCACATACTGCAGTGATGCCACAAACATTTAACTCTGTTTTCAAGGCATCCGAGATTCAGCTCTGTTTCAGACTCTCTTCATATTAGTCTGTTACTATTCATAGCTGCTAAGCTGAATTCAGTATAAAACAAGCCTATGTGAGCACTGTAGTTATGAGATTCCTGATTTTCTTTTAACAAGGAAATAATGTACTGAAGTCTATAATGGCAAGGTGGATGAAGAAGAAGAGAAGAGAAGAGAAGAGAAGAGAAGAGAAGAGAAGAGAAGAGAAGAGAAGAGAAGAGAAGAGAAGAGAAGAGTCATGGCTTCAAGAATGCATGACAGGGTCAAAAGAGCTTTGCAATATCTGCCCATATTTAAAGTGGGCCCTAAAATCCTCCACAACACACAAACATAAAGACAACCAATTTCATCCATTTCAAAAACACATCTTTAAGGCCAGTTATTCAGAGAAGCAGCTGTGTGATACTGAAACCAAAAGCAATTGTCTCTGAGTCTTCAGTACTTTAAGGATGAGGAATGATTTAAACAAACAGAACCACCCCCTCAAGTATGCATAGGGAATTATAGTTACCAGAAATGTATCATCTGTGATCAGCCAAATTCCCCTGCATCCTTTATAATACTTTTCTGACCATGACAGCAACAGTTACACTCACAGAAATATGACAAGAAGCTTCCAAGAGCTCCAAAGCTCAAACGGAATCACTTAATTGAAGCCAAGCCCTAAGATGTTCAACAGATGTTCTTCTTTTTAATATGTAGAGAGAATCTAATCTTAAAACTATTATATACTTCACAATCACTCTGATGGAGTTATAAATCCACCCTCACGTCAAACATCCATGCTCATGATGTATTTGTTTATTAAGGAGGATATGTTCGGCTATGTTTTGGCTATAGAAGTGTAATTCATTACTGTTAATAATGCCAGTGTTCATCTGCAAAGGGATTTTATTTAAATCTTTTTGCAGTTCAGGTTTCCTGCATGTGTATGAAAAAGGGATGTTGTCGCAGTGAAGTCAAACGCTGGACTGGACATGGATGAAAATATCTGGGGTTTCCAGCTGCCACTTGGAGCAAAATGTCAGGCTTTATTATTATGAGTGTGCTTTTCAAACTCAGCATGCCTCACAAAGTTCAGACAATAAAAATCGGTTTTGTCATCGCACACAGAGCAAAACAAATGAGCAGTGTTAGCATTAACTGTGACATCATAATTCCTTTTTTAGAACTTCTTATTACTACTTTAAGATTTGTGAGACAAGAGTTGGGCTGCCCTGAAATTCCACTGAGCCTCAAGGCTTTCTGCTGTGTTTCTGATAGTGACATCAAATTAATATATAATAAAGTCAACTATTTTTAAATCCAGCATGTACTGTTTACTTTTATTTGCCGAGGAAGTGCTGCAGTGGTTTCACTGAGGCAGCCAAAAATATAAAAAGTGAGAGATGCAACTGTAATAAAAATGTCTGACCAATCTGACTGTGTTGTTTTTGCTGGTGCAATACATTCATCTTGGTTATGTGGACATTCTACCTCAGCTGGCACCTATTTAGCTTAGTGATGTAGCAAAAAAAATAACTTGGAAAAGACCACAGTAAACTTTGGGAATGCCTTAAACCTGAACTGTTATTAAAGACCAACAGAGGTTCACCCCTCTGTTTGCAAAAAATACCTGACACTGTATAAAAATCTGTGAGAAAATGGCCCTCAGCTCATTTGGCCTTCAATAAATACTTTCTAATGACTTTAGGGGCTCAATAGCTAGTTTCAGGTCATACTGAATAAAATAAGAGCTTCACTGAGTAGATTATAGTAGTTATTTATGTAGAAAAACTGTGGCTCATCTAAACATTAATCCTACGAGAGTTTCTATGGCATTACATTCTAAATCCATAAACACTGGTGTAGATTTGGTCCCTACTTTGCAACTGTAACAGTCTCCAATCTTCTGGGAAGATTTCTAGAAGAATTTGGAGTGTGCCTGTAGGAATTTTTGCCCATTCATCCTGACGGGCATATGCAGATGTCAGACATTCACTAATGTTGGATGAGAGGGCCTGGCTTGCAATCTTGTTCTACTTCATCCCAAAGATTTCGATGGGGTTGAGGTCAGGACTCTGTTCGGGCCAGTCAAGTTCCTCGAAACCAAATTCTTCCAAACATGCCTTTATGGATTTTGCTTTGTGCACATGCTGGAACAGAAAAGAGCCTTCCCAAAACACTTCCCACACAGTTGGAAGCACAAAATTTTCCAAAATGTTTTGATAAGCTGAAGCACTAAGATTTGTCTTCACTGTAACCAAGGGCTCAGGCCAACCCCAGAAAAATAAGCCCATAGCATTATCCTTCCTTCACCAAACATTACAGTTGGCACAATACAGTCAGGAAAGTATAACGTTCTCCTGGCCTGTGCTAAACCCAGGCTCATCCATCAGCCTGAAAAGCGTAAAACCGCAGTTTGATTTTT
Organism: Etroplus canarensis; assembly: GCA_015106775.1. Taxonomy (NCBI): domain Eukaryota; kingdom Metazoa; phylum Chordata; class Actinopteri; order Cichliformes; family Cichlidae; genus Etroplus; species Etroplus canarensis. Next base: position 17,900 of record VUQH01088530.1, on the reverse strand, counting down.
CCATTCTGGCATTCTGTAGAAATATGGCAGTGGAACATGACAGGCTGCTTGGAGAGGGCCCTCTCTCATTCTACTGTAGTTTATGGCTGAGTGATGCTTTCCTAACTGCCTACCATCAGTCTAACAATGAGTGATTGCCAATTTATTTGTGGTTTTGTGCGTGTATGCGCGTGCACAGTGCTACATTCAATAGTCACACTATTAGAATCTCTATGAGTGGCTGTGTACAACTCTCAAATCTTTTTCAACACAGCAAAAAGAAAGTATTCAACAATTTATGGTGATATCTATCAGTGCATTAGAAAAACATAAACTAGATTCTCAAATCCAGCTGCTAGTTCCTATTGAGCACCCATCAAATTGTACTTTACAAGTAAATCATTTACCAAGTTGAATTGTGAAAGACACAGATCACTAAATGAGCAACATAAAATGACATAGTAAAAATTTGCCCCTCAAAAAACATCTATCAATGAACTTGAGCATTTGGTTAGTCGATATATTCATCCAGTTGCCCATCCCTAGCGTAGATATAAATGGACCACACTAAGCTATCAAAAATACAATTCATAATTACAGTTGATTATATAAAGATAGTTATGAATACTGTTTCCCATTTGTGCTAGTAAGTTCCCCTGACTCAGTAACATCAGTCCTCCAAACCATCTATAGATTAACATCAACACAAAAACTGCACACTGGGAGCTTCATGACATGGTTTTCCATGGCTTTCTAGCAGCATTCAAGGCCTATATCACAAAGCCAAATGACATGCATCAGATGGGAGTGGCAGAAAGTGCACCAACACTGGACTCTGGAGCAGTAGAAACAAGTTATGTAGTGTGATGAATCACACTTCTCTATCTGGCAGTCTGATGGACAAGTCTGGTTTAAGTGAATGCCAAAGAACCCACCTGCCTGACTGCACTGTTCAAACTGTAAAATTTGGTGGATGGAGGCATGGGGTTGTATTTCTGGGTTTGGCCTGAGCCTTTTAGTTCCAGTGAGGGAAAACCTTAATGCTTCAGCTTACCAAGACATTTTGGATAATTCTATGCTTCCAACTTTATGGGAACAGTTTGGGGAGTGCCCTTGTTCTGTTCTTGCACAACTGTGCCTCAGTGCACAAAGCAGGGTCCATGAAGGCATGGCTAGATGAGTTTGGTATAGAAGAACTTGACTGGCCCACACAGGGTCCTAAACTCAACCCCATCTAAACCTTTGAATGAACTAGAATAAAGACTGCGAGCCAGACCCTCTCATGAAGCATCAGTGTCTAGCATCACAAATGCTCTTCTGGATCGATGGGCAAAATTTCCCACAGATACACTCCAAAATCTTACAGAAAGCCTTCCCAGAACAGTGGAAGCTCTGATAGCTGCAAAGGGGTTAATTGCTGTGACTTCAGAATGGGATGTTATAAAAAAAATCCCCTGTAAGTGTAATGTGTAGGTGGCCTAATAGGTCCATATAGTGTATGAACCTCTGCTATTCCATCTGTGCCGCCCCATAATTAGCAATTAGCGTTACGCAGGTAGATAGTTCAACATTAAACTGTACCAAATGTAATATTTTTCCAACACATAACATTTTTCCTAAAAACATAAATGTTCAGTATTTTGCCCGTGGACATTTTAGCATGCAGAGTGGAGAAGTAGGTCATCGAACTGGGGATCCAATAAGTAGATGAACCTCACTACATCCAAGAATCTGAAAATGTGATATGTCTCCTCTAATAGCTGACCTGGCCCCCTAAAGGGTTTCTGTATGACATCTGATCTGCCTGTATCTTGGTGGGCAACATTAATCAGAAACACTCGAACATCTCCTAAGTGTAATCAGAATCCGAATACTTTACCAATCCTAGGGGGGAAATTGCATAAATGTGGTTGTGTGTCTGGATTTGTCTGTAACTGACTCTTATTGACTGCATATACATACTGCGCTTCACCAGCCTGTGACCCCTAATGAATTATAGATGGATAGATAGCTTGTTAGCTTGATTTTTTTGTTTTCTTGAATCATCACGAATAAATGAAAACTAAAAGTCACTGCCATTTGTATTTGTTCATAGTCTGATTAGTTCATTGTTTGGCATCAGATACACCAGTTAGATGACAGATTGTTGTGGCTCTGTCTATAAAGCTACATTTTAATTTCTACGCTCCAGTGCAGTCAAAGTACACCTTATGTACTCAAACTACAACTTCTACATCTAAATCTTCTTTTATACAAGTGTTAAGTTATAAAGTGTTTCCTTTTATATCACTCTCCTAAATTTCCCCTCCCCTTACAGCAACCAGGGTTTTCATCAGCAATTAGTAGGCACACCTGGTACAGACTAACCCCCGCTGCGTGTACTGGGAGTTTTTTTTTTTTTCACTTTGCTTATGTGTCTTATTAGCCTCCTGCTGGCTTTTACACATATTACAGCAGCTTGAAAAAAATGTGTTTAAAGCAGAAGAAAGAACCAGACAAATGTTATGGCTTTCTACTCTTATCTGTTCACCCTGATGTGCACTAATTATTGTCATTCTTTGATGATTTGGTGCTCCCTCACAGATCTAGAGCTGGTAAGTGGAAGTAAAACTCTCTACGTCTGTCGCTCTCTCTAGTGTCATTCACTGTGTTTGCAGAGACACACCTAGGCCAGCACAGCAACTCCACTGCTCTGTCCAGGCAGCTCCTTTGCCTTAACCACATGCAGTATTTCCTGCAGCGTGAATATTTCTGAAGTACTTATCTCCTGCTGTGTGCTACATTTGAGAAAAGACAACTGTGGAAAATATGCTGACCTCATTCTCTCAAAATTGTATGAACTTCATGTGTGAAAATAGCTGTTGCGTGTGTGTGGTGCATAAATGTTTATTAAGACTGCATGGTTAGGTGCTTAATTTTATTCGCCTGTGACAATGAGACTGATTCAAGGTGTGGCCCAATACTTATGTCCATATAGCGTGTCTCACAGAGATACAAATCAGTCATCAATTCGTGATATATGTTACATACAGTACTGTCTCAAGCCCTCATTTCCTCATATTTTGCTTTCAAGGAGCAAAAACTTTCTTGTCATCTTTCAAAGTGGTCTTGGGCAACAGTTCTTCAGATGTTCTGAAGGTCTTTCAAAGTTCATCTTTGGACATTGCCTGCTTTTTCACTCATTTCCAATCCAGTTCTTGTACCTGACCATTTTCAGAAGACTTTTTGTTTTTTGTTGAGCCAATTAACAGTCACCTATGAACCATTTAAGCATAAAAAGACACCTAACACAAGAGATGAAGCATTGTTGTGCCCACAGATTACAGGCAACTTAGCAAAGAACCAGTTTTAAATTGGATCTTTTGGACATTTTTTTACTAGCTACTAGCAGCCTTTCACAAAAACACATGATTTTTTTTTCCCATTTCTGTAGCTGAATCTAGAAAAGGTGCCAAAGATAACATAGTTTGGCAGGCATAAAATAGTATTTCTGCACCAACAAGGTGATTCCCAAACAGGTGTTACCCAGAAACTTGGCATATCTCAGCATGGTGTGCAGTGTGTCCTTAAAAATTGAGGAAACTGGATGAATAGAGATCAAAATATCATAGTATCAGTGTTAAAACTATTTACAGCAGATGAACAGCACCTAAAAGTCATGTCCTCAAGAAATAAGACAAAATTCCTGCAAAGACCTGATACAGAACCTAACCGATGCATCTGGCCCTTCAGGTGATCTACCTACTGCTTATCTAAGCCTCATCAAAAATAGTCTCGATGGAAGGGTGGCTGTAAAGAAGTCATTCGTAGGGAACAGGGAGAATAGGCTGATATATGAGAACTTACATAAGACCTGGTCTGAAATCAGTAGCACACGTCTTACAGAGCGCTGAATTTGAATTTCTCAGTTGAAATCATTGTCAATATGTATGGAGGAGATTCAACAGTGAGTATCAACAGCCATCTATAGAACATGGTGGAGGCTTTGTCATGGTTCGGGGCAGCATCTCAGCCAGTGGTGTTGGGTTCTTGTCAAAACTTTTGGAATTATGAACAGACAAAAGTACAATCAAATTTTGATTTAAAAAAACATGCAATACGACCTGGAAAGCATCTGATAGGTAACAGCTTAATTTTTCAGTATGACAATGATCCCAAACAGACTGACAATGCAGTAAAAGCCTACTTGAATAGAAAAAACACTCAATGAAACACTATCCTGAGAGCGCAGACCTCAACATTATCGAAGCAGTGTGGGATCATCTTGACAGAGAATGAAGCGAAAGACAGCCAACATCCAAAGAAGAGTTTTGGAATGTCCTTCAAGAAGCCTGGAGAACTATTGCTGAAGACTACTTAAATAAATGACAAGAAAGCTTACCTATCAGAATTCAAGTTGTACTGAAGAATAAGCGTGTTCATACCAAATACTGATTTTCAAGCTCATTAGAATTGTGTAAACACTTTTCCCCTATGTATCGTATTTCCAATTTTGTTTGCACATTTCTTTAAATCATTGCATCCACTTCCTACTTTCCTAGCAGAATATAAAGAAATGAGGGGTGGTTTGAGACTTTTGTATGGTACTGTATAATCAGAAATGTGCTCTTACTCGTGGGTTTCTGCTTGCCACAACAGAATAAGCCCATATGTCACTAAAACCATTAAAAAGGGTTGCATTGTATTTAGGTGAGTTTTTCAGAGTCTTGGTAGAGTGCATGCTGGCACACTGGCATGGTTTACTGGAGCAATTGATAAAAGTGGCGTGTTAGTGTTGGATCTATAGCACCTGACTCCTGCAGATTTCTAGATCAGTATTAACTCCACTAACACTCTTCTCCAAATTTATAAATCTGACTCCACTGCTTGCCTGCACTCTGCTTGCCTAGCTGAAATCTGATTACGTCTAACATTGGCACATTTACAGTAAAATTATGCTGACAGATATGCCGATGCAACAGACACAGCCTTTGTAGCTACTGATTGGCATGCCGAGTTTAAACTGAAGAAGCCAGCCGGGCTAGCAAGTTCTCTCTGATACTCCAGGTCATGGAATATTTGTGATTTGAAATGTTCCGTTTTGAGGCCTTCAGCCATATTGTCATTAAGCTCACAGTTAGTAATCATTCTTAGACACTGCCGTGAAGAATAGCTATGGTGCCAGTCTTTTTCCATATAAACTCACTGCCTCTTTTAGTCTAATGCCACAAAATTTGTGCTACTTCGGGAGAAAAGAAAGAGGTGGCGCAAGTAAAGACGGAGTTCTCTGAGACATCTGTAATCTCCTTCAGTGTGAAACAACACTGCACTGGGCCAACACAGACAGGAATGCAGAAGCATGTGGATAAGCTGTGTGCATAAAGCCAAAGGCCCTTGCCTTTGTCAAGATTTATGACTAAGCAAACAGGAGTGAAACGGCTTTGCTCTCCAGAGTCACCACAGTCAGCAAAGGGAAGTGTAATCAGTCAAATTACATCTAACCAATGTTTGAGAAGTGCAGCAACATGGTCACTGTATGCTCATGCAACGCAAGCCTAGTTCACCGATTACAGTTTACGTACCTGCTGACAATGCTGCATTTTCTTTCAGGGTTTTCACATGGAATGTTAATCCTTAACATGTTTGGCAGATCCTATAAACACAGCTTGTGGCCCTGGTCAGTTCTTTGGAAATTAAACAAGGAACTGTGCAGTGACATTTCAAACACTAAAACTGAAAGTTAAATGGCTTTCTATTAGCTGTTCAGATTTAGGGGGCATTTGGCACACACATTTCCCCAGAGCTGGAAAACAAACTATCTTCTCCTTCAAAATGATAGAGCCTGCATGTGGTTTTGTTATGTGTTTCCATATGGAGGACAACTAACCTCTTGTCCATATCAAAAGTCTGGCTGGCCTGTTGGAGGCATCTCAGGGGAGCAAGTTCATTCTCAAACTGAATAATGCTCTGCTCTGGTGTGGATCACAGCAAGTTTTATCCTACTCTGAGCAGCTGCTAAAGGAGGAAAAATTTAAATTGTCTACTTTCTTTAGTATATAAATGATCTAAATGTAAAAAAAAAACAAAAACAGAGTCAATTCATTTTTAAAATTTAACAGTAACGGTTGCCTTACTTTGCTCAACAAGTTATTCTCACGTGATGCAAATTCACATCTCACCCAGAGCCAACACCTCTGATCTCATCTTACACAACATGTGACCAGATCAGACCAGACTGATACACACACGGTGAGGCCGGTTGGTTTCACTGTATTGTGTTTTCTTTTTTGTATTCATTCAACACTTCAAGAAGAGGCTTTTTGTCTGAGATTAGTGCAGAGATTGCTGCCAGGTACAAAATCTACAGAACATGATATCTAAGTCTCAGCAATACCACACAATAAAACAAGCGTCACTGTATCCTTACTTCCAAAGATCACACATTTAATATTTAAGACCTGATTAATGCCAGGCCAGCAGGGCTCAGTTTCTGGTTATGTACTTCTTTTTCTTCTTTTTCAATAACTCCAAATAAGTACCAAAAATTCAACAGGAGGGAGCAGTCAATTTCAGAAACCAGGATTACCAACAAACAAGTAATTGTAAGAGGCAATGCGGTTGTAGCTGGAAGTGCTCCCATCTGCCTCACACAAAAGCCCCAGAAGGCCTTTATTCTCCAACAATGCAATGTTATTAACCCCCTCTGATCAAGACCTCCAATTGTATTCAAATGAGATCAAGGTCCAACGATGGGATTTGCTTTGACAGAGGTTCAAAGCGCTGCAGTGCACTGTTAGGAGATCAGGCATCTGCACCCGACTAGATTTACTTTTCTCTCTTATTGAAGCCAAGGACACTTCCCAGTCAGAATTCTGATATGGATAACAGTGGAAGAAACAGGAGGGGAAAAGATGTGAAGAGGAGAATAACACGCAGGTGATGTATTTATGACAGACTTTGACAGAAGAGACAGAAAAGCTGAACAAAAACTGGGATGAAGAGGCGAGCGGTGCAAACCAAGCCATTCTTCTGACACTGCCCAAAACTTTTCCTCCAGTCGTTGCCCACCACCACATCTCAAAGCCAGTAAAAATTCCTGGAGCTCACATCCTCGCGGAGACCATAGTCAGAAACCAGCTCCCATAGACCTCAGAGAAGTCAGGCAGGAAAACAGCCATAAGGGCTGAAGAGGAGGAGGACTGCACCGGAAAAGGTTGACCTCAGATCTCTATGTTCTGAGTGTTGCCACAGCTGTATTTGGTTCAGCAGAACACAATTCACATCAACGGGAGTTATATGGACTCGGCACAAGGAAAAGGTTTCTGCCTGAAGAAAAACACTGCTGCACAGTGTCCTACAGTATTTATTACCTCTTGGCTAGGGATGGGAGTTATTTGTCAACATTTTCACACTGCTGCCAAAATAATGCCTAACTTTTTACAGATTCCAACATTATGTTTCTATTACCTCAGAGTTTCCCACACACAGCCCTTACTTGGGTGGCCCACTCAGTTATATCAACAGCCGCCCAAGTATATTTAGTGAGATAATTTAGCATTTTTTAACATTTTAATTGTTTTATCCATCTGAGAGAACAACACCACTCACTCTCGATTTACAAGTGGACAAACCTCCTTGCCTTTATTTAGAAAGTTCAGTCGCTGCTAACCAGCTAGCCTCAGCTCTTCTCGTCTCGTGTTCTACCTACGGGCAAGCTTGCTGGCCAGGTTGCTGCTGTGGTGGTCCTTGTTATTGACCTGCAGCAAATGGAGACGTGGTACATGCGCTGCTGCATCAGCTTCAGTGAGGCTGCAGAACAGAGCAAGGGCTACCAACGCCAGTTGGAGTCCAAAAAGGTAAAATTGGAGTTAATCCACAGGAGACTCACTGCAGGAGCGGCTGATTACATTGCTTCACTTGTTACAAAGTATTTGAAAAGTATTTGCTGAGAACCTTATAAAAAGTATTATCTAAAGGACCAGTGCATGACATATAGTGGCATCTACCAGCGAGAATCCAGCTTGCAACAATTGAATGCCTTTCCTCATCTCCCTCCCTTACTAAAGGTGTTGGAGAACCTACGGTGGCCATCAGGGAACAAAATGAAGTCTTCCACACATATTTCCCATCCAGAGAATTGTGTATGTAGATATAATTATGAATTAGAACTGCAACTGGATTAAATGAGATTTAGGAATCAGAAGTTCAACTTTTATACTACAAAAGTAATTGATTATAGCCGGCTAGTAATGCTAGCTGTTTTGCATTGCGATAGTATTAGCATACTAACTTTCACTAATGTGAAAGTTAGTATTAAAATCTGTTTTCTGTTTTGAGCTACAGTAGAAACAATGTAATGCAACATGGTAACTCCGATGGAAGGGGACCCGCTAACACTGTATATAGAAATATCTTTTCATAAGTAAACAAAAACATAATTGTTATCCTTGAGGGATTTTACACTATAAAAAGCACAAATATGTATCTTGGACACAATTTCTGATAATGGATCACCTTAAATCACAACACTGGTCCTTTAAGTAGGATTAGAACTTTTACTTAAGCAACCAGTCTGAAGAATTTTTTCCGCTTTGCATTAAAAATTTAACATTTGTTTAAATTTGTGTACAGCCCCTCCTCACGTAATAAATCTATAAGCGGATACAGGGATGCACACGCATGTGTAAATCATATCCAGTGTTTTCTATGCCAATTTTCTCCACTGATTTTGTTTATTTATGTCACACAATGAGCAGTGCATACACAAATGAACTCCAATGGATATGCGTATGCAGTTAAACACAATTCAACTGTAAATATGTCAGAAATAGTGTACATTTCTCTGACTGTCATTTCTAAAAAGGAGCCAAAAATAATGTTAAACGGTATCTACAACAAACTTTGCATTGCTAAAATACTAAACTTATGGCACCAAATGAGCTTTCATAGTTCAGTATTGTGCTTTAATGTTAGTAACTAAACAAATAGACTAAAATAAACTGAAACTAAGCTGCAAAACAAAACTGTGTGCAGTGAGGCATGCAAGAAAGTATGCTGACATCATTTGCCACAAGATTATTAAACTTGAAGTCAGCGCTCCATTCTTCCCTTGAAAATATGAGATTTTGCAAACAACAGCTGTATGGTTTGTCTCAAAAGCACCAGTTTGGTGTTTTATTCAGGTTATGAAACAGGATCAACTTCTGCTTTAAAGATAAAAATGGTCATAGAATTTTTACCATTACAGACTGCTGTTGTAAGTAATAATTACCTTCAAATAATGGTACACGGTAAGATAGAGATTAGAGATCACAGAAATAAATAGGACATAGGTAAAGTTCACAACAACAAAGGAGAATAATGAAAGTTTGCTAAAACTATGCTTGGCTGCTGTATTTTTATTCTACGAGAAAGACTGCATCATATTGTTGCTTTAAGCTGTCAAGCAATTTCTTTTATCTTAATGTGCTCACCACAGTCTCACCATAGGGGGTGAATGGATTTTACATTTCAATTTTAAAGGCCTGAAAACCTCTGTAGATAAACACTGAACCTATCTGCATGACCTGACACACTGGGGTTGAAAAATTCCATCTATTTTTGTTATCTGGGTGGACTTTGCCCTTTAATTTCATTCAGACAGCTTGGATTTTCTCTTTTATTCCTGGGTGGAGCGCTTTAATGTAACTAGCTGAACTGTATCACAAATGCCCTCTGTAATAATAAACTCCTGCCCTTTGAAGAACATAACATTTATCAACAGCATTTCTTCTTCCTCAATGGTAGCAGCCCTTTCCTTCCTCCTGAACAAACTCCGATCAGCTGATATGTTGCTTGTTTGAGAGATGACAAAGAATGCTGATTTACCAGTCCTCTATCCGGGTAGAAATTCTAACTAACAAGTTCTAAAGTTACCAGAATGCACCACAGGATTTGGGAAATTACCCATCACAAACAGAAGCGCGAACAAACATGCAAATAAGAAACAGAACTGTTACAAAACAATGGGATGCCTCATGTTTTCAGGTCAGTAAAGTTACTCATTGCACACTTCACGGTAACGTACCGCAGCGTCACTTGTCAAATCCTGTGCAACGAATGTGATGCGTTTTAGATTCCTGACAGACACAACAGGAACATACTCGAAGCTAATAAAGGTAATACCAGAACTTCAGTGATGTAGTATCTGGCTCAAGCTCCATCATAAATTACAGGTTACTGAAATGTGTGAAGTACAAAAAGAAAGTAATATGCTCTGTTGTCAGTGTAATGAGAATTTAAATCATTGAGAAGTTAAGGAGGCTTGCAAACGGTCATATCCAGGTTAAATTGATCTAATTCATTACCAAATGAAAGTATTTGTGCCATAAATTAACCTAATGACAGCAGTTATGAACAGACGGCAGAGGGGTACACACAATCATTTTATGAACATCCAGGCCAATACAGTCAGGAGTAGTTATTCTTTTAAAAATGGAAATGCGCCTGTAAAACAACGTATAAGACCTTGACCTGTGAATTGTGGACGGACAGACAGACAGACAGACAGACAGACAGACGCCTCAGCATGGCGTCGGGGAAAGACACAAACATTGGAAGAAGTCCAATGAGTCAGGAAGCTTTGTTTTTTAAGAAATGCTAGATTGACCCAGGATTTTACTCAAAACATTTAGAAGGTGGGAAGGCCAAGGACTGTAACTTTATATATGTACTATATATGTACTATATACTGTATAAACTATATCACTAATAATTTGTTGATTCAAAATCACAGCACTAACCAAAATACTGAGCAGGACCAAGGTCACAATGGTTGGACAACCTGAAACCTGACTCTTATTGTGACTGTTGAGATGAGAGACCACTACTTGTCAGTGATACCCAAGTAAAGTCACAACATAGCAGAGTGGTGTAGTATTACACTTATTCTCTATCCTATATTTTGCAAAACAATTTTGAGCAGAACCCAAAAGAATTTAAGACAAACTTCCAAACTACAGACAAGGAAATTTTAACATTCTGTTAATGATCAGTAGCTGCACTTGCTAATAAACCTAAGATAAAATAAGGAATAATACACTTATGCTAGGACGTTCTATCCATGCATGCAACTGTAGGCACGTATTTGCCAAAATTTTTAGTAATCTGCTTTGACTTTAATCAGATTTTGTCTGAGAAGCAAATGCTCCCATTTAAGAAGCTAAAACTTGAGATCATTTGGCATTTTTTGCATGTAAAATGCCTAAAACTACATGTATCTTCAGCTGTTCCCTTGTTTTCTACCCAAAAGGGTCACCACAGCAGATCAACCCGCATTGGTTTTACGCCGGATGCCCTTCCTGACACAACCCGCCATGGTGACAGGGGCTTGTGTCCCCACTTGGAATCAAACCAGGGACATTTCTCTTGAAAGGTGAAGTGTGTAAGCCACTACACTACACATTCATCAAAGCAACTGAATGCAATAGTATGTAGGAGTTTCTGTGACCCAATATTCACCCCTCAGTGAAAACTAAAACATGCTAACACTATGATTTAGTCTTGGTTTCAGGTGGTGTGTATCCATCTGTCTGGGATGAGGGGACCTAGTCTGTCATCCGTAACAAAATAAACTGCACAGACTGAGTAACAAAACATGATTGCAAGCCATCCACTCACCATGTTCCCATTATCAGACACTTTGTATGTTATTCCTAACTGTTATCAAAGCAAAAAATTCTCATTGCAACTGATCCAGACTATATGATTACTGGTGGATGTGTCAGAGAGTTTAGGTTAAAAGATAAATCTGCCAAAACCCTTCCAAAAAGCCTTCTGATAAATTCCAGTTCTAACTGATGTGACATAAAAGCTTGCTATGTAGCTCAATGCCTGGATTTGTTTGATTAAGAGTGGTTGGGAGACTGAGAACACACCAAAGATTCTGTGAAAGATTTTCTACGCCTGTAGCAATTCTGTTTCTCTTTTTCGATCAACAGGATCTTAAGAAAAATCTCTCATGTAATAAAACTTCTGGAGCTCACCTTTCTGTAGATGAATAATGTCAGGGAAGTTGGCAAGCAGGCCTTGATAGAGCGACAGCTTATCCAGCATATGGAAGAGGTCATATTTAGGTTGCTCTGCAAACATCTCTCCAATGTTCTCATAGGTGCGGCCAGTATGGGAGATGGCGTTGTTGAGGACATCTGACCTAAAGGGAGGGTCCAACGTGAATGCCTGGCTGATAGACTGGAAGGCATTTCCCAGCCGCTGGAACTCCTTCCTGAATCCACCCAGGTGTTTACGCACAAGCTCCGATGCAACATGTGTCAGCTGCATCACGCTGTCGTCCATCTTCTTAGCAAAGGTCTTGAAGTTGTCGATCCGCTCCTCAACATCCTGAAGGTCCTGGTGCTCGTTAGGGATATGGAGGGTCAGCATGAAATGGGCACCCACCATCTCATCCTTCTCTGCCCGTCTTTTACCCAGTTTCCACTGCTTGTCATCAGCACACATCAGAAAGTGCTCGAAGCCTTCATACTGGGAGAGGACTGGGTGACTGGTCATGTGGTTCATCCACAGTATCAGTCGCCTCTTGCGTTTCTCAATGAAGTCTTCCTCAAATCGCCCCGTGGCCTGTTTCTCAGGCAGGTGAGGCACAGAGATCACAGTGAACTTGTTCAGTAAGCGGTTGTACAGCCAGTCAAAGTGTTTGTAGCGTCTGTAGACAGGATGCCCTGTGTGACTCGGCGTGACCCGGTATGAAATGTAGGTCTTGATGCCCTTGAACTTAGTCTGTTTGGTGGGGTCTTCAATGGAGCAGCAGAAAGGCTGTGGGTTCTCCTTCCATCGAGGCCCCAGGGGACCCATCTCAATGGTATAAGACTCAGCTATCTTTGCCATCATGGGGACGTCACCCAGCACAAACGCCTCTACCCCTGAGCGGACGAAGCTGGAAAATCTGTTCAAGTTCCTGCCCACCATACTGCCCTTCCTGGAGCTGGAGATGCTGTCTTGTCTGGATGCCGGCTTGGGCCGATACTGCACATTGGGGTTGTTGGACAGTGGGCTCTGATGAGCATATCCATTGGCTCCAGGGCCTCTGGCGTTATCATCGTCCTCCTCCACCGTGGAGTCCTCATCCCACTGTTCGGAATCGTCGTCATCATTCGGCTGGCTTCGAAAAGAGGTGTCTAAAGACCCCGCTGGGCTTATGGAGCAGTCAGTCAAGTTGGAGTTGGAGCGACTGCGAATAATTTTCACGTAAGATGCGGGGAAGAGACCCCTCTCCCCTCGGCTGTTCTCCCCCTGAAACCAGCCATCCTCTGAGTTCTCGTCGAAGATAACCAGTTCTTCGTTCTCCTGGATGCTTATCTCCTCTTTGTTTTCACTTAAAAACGTGTAGAGGGCTTTGGCTTTCACTGACATCTTGATACTCCAGCGCGTGCTAAACCAGAGAATTCTACATGCACAGGGTGCCTAGATCATACTGCCTGGGTGCATGCTGTATTGGAAACATTTGACACTAGCTCTCTGCAATATTTAAACTCCTCTCAGATGACATGGCAACTGTTTGATCAGGTGTGCCACAGCACAATAATGACCTATGTAAATTTAATGATCTGACACAAGTTGCCAAAAGTTACATAAAACTAACTTCTACCTACCAAAAACAAGTCAGTGGCAACCAGTACACTCAGCCCATTGAGGCTATTGATCTGTTATTACAGGGTAACAATAACCTGAAGCTACACAAGCTCTATAACACAAAAAGTCCCTCATTACAGACGGACCCTCTGCTTCCTTTCGCATTACAAAGCACACAACAGGTTGAAAACCAAGAGCTGTTGTCCTCCAAAAGCGTTTAAAATCCTCTGAACGTGGACTGCAGCCCCTCGCTGTTAACTTATAGGACAACCGCGCCACATCGCAGAGCTTAACAACGACCCTCGCTTCCGAGACAAAGTGGCCTGGCGTGAAGAAAAGCAGGCGGATGAGTAATGGTATCCCCGTGCATTTTAAAGCCCGCAGCGCTTATTCCCTCACAGCGAAACTCGCTGCGCGTTCCTTGTAAACAGGTTCCTGCGCATCTTCGGCCGGGCCTTCTCGGCTTCAGTGAGAGCAGAAGCACAAAACAGCCCGCCGCCACGAAGTATCCACACACACCAGGGGTCACTGCTTTTTCTTCTTAACAGTTTAATTCCTCTGAGCGCGGCGACAAAGTAACTCTTTCCATGACGTGAGGTCAGACAGCTGGAGACAAGTTTTTTCATCAGCGCCTTAAAGTTGTCTGAGAGGGGAGAAACAGGCGCGACACCGCCCCCGCCAGGAGGGACGGAGTATTGCACACACCGAAGGTTACAACGTATCAAGATTTATGTAAGCTATCAGCACAGATACTATACTTCTTTATTTTCCACTTACGTTTTATCTTTATTTTACCTTGTGCTTTTGGTTTTTTATTCAGTTTAGTTAAGCTGGTTTATTTTTATGAGTTTAAAAATGTAGTTTAATTTTCAAACCAAATCATGTTTTAATGTCATATTTACAGCAGGGAAACATGGTTCCCTGTGCAATGAGATTCTGACTTTGCTGTCCGCAATGAATGCAAAAAAATATAAAAATCTACATATAAAAAATAGAGTGTTGTAACATAAGAATTTTCAAGATGAAGAAGTATCCTGATCTTGAGATATATTCAACATTACGGATATATATATATATATATATATATATATATATATATACACACTACCAGTCAAAAGTAGTGTATATTTGTGGATGACACAGCAAACTGTGTTCACAGATCCCCATTTCTGAAAGGTTTCCTGAGCCCATGCAGTAATTTCCATGACAGAATTATGTCTGTTTGCAGTGCAGTACTGTCTGAAGGCTCAAAGATCACAAGCATCCGGTATTGGTTTTTGTCTGTGTCTCATGCACACAGAGATATCTCCAGATTCTCTGATTCTTTTGATGATGGCAAATTCAATGTCTTTCCATTTTTACATTGAGGGACATATTTCTAAAATTGCCTCACAATTTGTTGCTGAACCTCTGCCCATCTTTACTTCTGAGAGACTCTGTCTCTCTAAGGTGCTTGTTTTATACTTTATATTTTACTTATACTTGGACACGCTTGGCCGTAGTGGAGTATGGCCAAGCGTGTCCAAAAACTTTTGACTGGTTGTGTGTGTGTGTGTATATATATATATATGTTTTACCACATTCAAGTGATATCTAATTCCTGTATTCAGATGCTCAAAACTTTCACAATTTAGAGACATTTTAGATTTTTTTTTATATCCAGTATAAACAGCCTAGAGCACAGCACTGAACCACCCCACCACTCATTTTTTTATATTTTTATATTTTGGAAAAAAAAATCAATGTTTAGTGTGGCCACTTGCATTTGCCAAGACTGACTGAAATATCTTAGGCAAATTTTGTGGTAATTTTTTAGTAGCTTCCTGGAATAGCTCTCCAGGCTACTTGAAGGACATTCCAAAGCTCTTCTTTGGATGTTGGCTGCCTTTTGTTTTGTTCTCTATCAAAATGATATCACACTGCTTCAATGATGTTGCGGTCCAGGTTTATCACTGGATTTGTCACTCCCTAAAACATGTTGATACTGATTTTTACGTCCAGTCCAATTACGTCCAATTTGGCTTACACCAGCCGTTTTCCCCTGTTTCCCTTCCTTAAATGTGGCTTTTTGACAGCCACCCTTACAATGAGACCATTTTGAAATGAAGGGCTAGTTGCTTCTCTTAGGTCTTGTTCAGGTCTTTCCTGAATTTGACCCATTTTTAAGGACATGACTCTGATATTCATTTTCTGTGGTTTTTTTTGGATCTGCCACTTTTTCTTTTGTTCACCACTTGTCCAGTTTCCTCAAAATTTTTAAGACTGCACTGCACACCATGTGTTGATATGTAAACTTTTTGGCCCATAACTCTTTGGGAATCCCCTTGTTGGTGCAAAAACACTATTTTATGCCCGTCAAACTGTGTTATCCTTGACATTTTTTTGTTGTAAATTTAACTAAATAAATAGGAACAAATTGTGTGTTTTTGTGACAGGCTGCTAGTAACATTTGCCTAAAGATACAATTTAAAAATTGGTTGCTTGCTAAGTTGTCTGTTTTGTGTAGACACAACACTGGTTCATAGATAAGGTTTCTGGCCAAACTTCACTTGCTTCCAAGGTGCACACAGAGGAGCAAAAAGTCTGAAGAGGATAAAACTCCAGCAATACTTGTAGCATAAAGAACAACTTCATTATTAGACTGATATGTTTTGGCCTATAGCCTATATATATATGAATGTCACTGCTGAAACTGAATACTCCTCAGAGCAGGAAGCATTTTTCTGATTTTTTTTATTGTCTTGTGAGAATTTAAACCTTATATACCCTTATATTAACCATATATATATATATATATATATAAAATCTTCCTCTATCTCATCCTATCCTATGCATCCTCCTCTGTCACACAATCCTCTTCATGTTCTCCTTCACTACAACCATAAACCTTCTCTGTGGTCTTCCTCTTTCTCTCCTACCTGGTAGCTTTATCTTTGTCCTATCTATCCAGTACCCCTCCTTTGCTCAAGTCCAAACCCTCTCAACCTTGCCTCTCTGACTTTATCTTCAAACTGCTCAACATGAACTGTCCCTCTGATGTACTCATTTCTAGTCCTGTCCATCCTGATCACTCCCAGGGAAAATCACAACATCTTCAACTTTGCCACCCACAGCTTTTCCTCTTGTCTTTTTTGTCAGTGTCACCATCTCCAAACCATACATCATAGCAGGTCTCACTACCATCGTGTAAAAAACTTGCTGCTATCCTTCTGTCACAAATGCTTGGCTCCACCCACTCCACCCTGCCTGAACTCTCTTCTTCACCTTCTTGTGCACTATCCATAACTTTGGATGGGTGACCCCAGATATTTAAACTCATCCACATTCACTACCTCTGCACCTTCAGTCTAATAATAAAGTTGTTCTTTATGCTACAAGTACTGATGGATTTTTTTCCTCTTCACAACACTGGTTCATCCTTTGTGTTAGGTGCCTTTTTTGGTTGAATTATTCATAGGTCAGTGTTAACTAATTAAACAAACAGAAATTCCTCTGAAAGTGGTCGAATATCAGGTTTGGACTGATAGTGACTGAAAGAGCAGACAATGTCCAAATAAAAGCATTGAAAGACCTTCAGAACACTACTTTACTACATTACAAGAAAGCCTGACTCACTTGAAGCAAGACATAAAGAAATAAGGGGGGAAAAAAAAAAAAGAAATAAGGGGGGGAATTTTGCACAGGACTGTATATTGAATTCATAGTGTCCCAATAGTGTAATGGTTTACACATTCGCCTTACAAGTGAAAGGTCCCTGGTTTGATTCCAAATGGGGGCACAAGCCCCTCTCACCATGGAAGGCTGTGTCAGGAAGGGCATCCAGTGTAAAACCTCTGCCAAATTACCTATGCAGATTAATCTGTTGTCGCGACCCCTTGGGGAGAATATAAGGGAACAGCCGAAGGTGCATCACTGTATATTGAATCTATCATCATTAGTTCCTACATATTGGTATATATTATTACTATGCCTCTAATACCATATCCCTCATTTTCACTAGTGAAATGTGATGTATGGTACTACAAAAAAAATCAGACATTGTAGGTTTATTTTGAACTGTGATACCTGACCAAAGCCCCTTTAAATGCTAAACTATGTGTGCTTGGAATATACTCAAAGAACTTTCTACAAACACAGAAACAGTATGCAGTTTTGGACTTTGGACTTCTACAAGCCAGGAGAGCTATTGCACTATGCTGGAAGAGTATGGACGCCCCTACAATGAAGATGTGGATGAAGGAACTTTCTGAATGTATTGGACTGGAAAGATTAACATACATTGTCAAGGGCAAACGAAAAGACTGATAAACTATGGG
>VUQH01088529.1:0-18733 GCA_015106775.1 Etroplus canarensis | reverse complement strand
GAGCACAAGAGAGGTGAAGAAGAGAGTTCAGGCAGGGTGGAGTGGGTGGAGACGAGTGTCAAGGGTACTTTGTGACAGAAGGATAGCAGCAAGAGTGAAAGGAAAGGTTTACAAGACGGTGGTGAGACCTGCTATGATGTATGGTTTGGAGACAGTGGCACTGACAAAAAGACAAGAAGCAGAGCTGGAGGTGGCAAAACTGAAGATGTTGAGGTTTTCCCTGGGATTGATCAGGAGCAGCCGAAAGAAGAAGGAGATCCATAGTTCCTGTCTACAGTTTTCCCCCAACTACAAGAAGGTGGTGTTGTGTTCTAACCCTCTGTTCATGCCTAAGGTTAGGGAGTCTGCTTATACCTGCCCCACTCTGGAGCTACTGGCTTTTCATCCCCTACCTATCGCTGGTAAGAACCAAAGGTGGCTTAATTCTCTCTGTCCTATCAGGACATTATGCATTTATCTAGAGAGGACTACAGTAAGTGGTTTAGGAAAAGCAACCAGCTCTACGTGTCTTGGGCTCAGTTTCATAGGGGGAAGCCTCTATCCCATCAGCGGCTGTTACACTGGGTAGTGTGACATGATTGTATATAAATGCCATGATCTGCAGCCTCCTGTGCACCTGTGTGGGTATTCCACCAGAGGAATGGCTACCACATGGACCCTGTTTAAGGGTGTTTCATCTGTGCAGCTGCGAATTGGGCATCCCCACACACATTAATTGGGTTTTACGTCATTGATGCACCTTCACTGGAACAATAAGTCTTAATCATAAAAGTCTTTATTGAAGGCTCTTAGCCGCGCACTGTACCCTGGGGTGAGTGTGAGGTGTCAACCTGCCTGTGTCGAGGTGTGTTTGGGCTTTGGATCATATAATCCAGGAGTAGGCTATATCTCCCATATTGAGATACCAATCAAAGCTTGAAAGAAAAAGTTTGGTTACCAGCAACATTCCCTCTAAGCTGCACACTTGCGCAATCGCGCACTGCTCCCGCGTCCTCTGCGCAGAGCAGATCTATGCAGCGCACATGTGCGCAGCAAATCTATGCAGCACGCATGCAAGCGCACAGTTTAGAGGGAACGTTGGTTACCAGGATAACCCATGGTTCTCTGACAACCTAGAGAGGATCTCATGGCACTGCACTACTTGCATAGGCATGTGGGAGAAATACCACGAATGTCTGGTGTGGCACCAGAGGTTATTATAAGGGGGTAGGGGGACCCCCTGTCTTTGAAGTAATTGGTCTGTTTTAAACAGACATGCTGGTAGCAGAGCTTCTGCGATTGGTCATGGCAGAGGGTGCTTCTGATAGTGAGATACTGAGCAAGGTTTTCAGAGAACTAGGGGTTACCCTGGTAACCAAACATTTTTAACAGAGCTTAAATGTGTCTTTCAGCCCTAAAAATTCTTTGACTAGCTCTTGTATTAAGCAGTGAGGGATCAAAAATGCTGTTTGGGTTTACATGGCTTCATTACATATGTACAAAAAAATCCAGTGATTCTAAGGGGATCAGGTGAAAGGCACTTACTGATTTCTCAATTTCACTCTTGAATGTGTATCCATTTTCAGACAAGGAATAGAAAATGAGGTGTGATTAGTTCTGTAAAGCTGGTGAATACATAATTTTAAATTGGTTTTCATCACAAAATTATATGCAACTAGAACTTTTATTGTGCAGCCTTTATCAACTTCTGCAGCATCTGTATCTCTCTAGCTGGTATTGCAGATATGTTTGAGCTAGCTGCAACCCACTGACTCTTTTATTAGTGTGTTGTATGTTGAGCCATGGGATTTAGCATATACACCATGAGATTATGGAAATGGCTTTCACTGAAGAAAAAACCAATAAATATTACATCACAATATTTGACATAATGCATATCATATTGGGCTCTAAGCCTATATGTTTAGTTATAAGAGATTGTTTGAACCTCCAGAAATCATATTGAGAGCAGGACAGAGCAGCTAACATTATCCCAGGGCAGACTTCCAAACTGTGAACATATAAATCTGTTAATGTAATTATAACCCTAATAATGATGCTGTAAACATATTTTGAGCTAATAAGTCAGACATCGTTATGACTGCAGGGCATATAAATGTACTGCTTAATCCTTTACTTACACTTTTGCTCTTCTGTATTTGATTTTAAAAAGGCTAAAAAATGTTCAGCCCTCCAAACTCTAAGTAAAAGATGCCATAGCTTGACACACCTGCTGTTTCAATATAAAATAAAATATTTCGTATGACTTAATAAATACAAAACAAAGCGCTATTCTTAGCGAGATCAAAGCAACTTTCTCATTTCTAAAGTTTTTTCTGCATGTCTATTTTTATAAATTAGTAGTTCAGCATGCTTCAGCCTGGCCTTCATCAGGGAGCATCTGTGCATATCCATGCAGCATAATAACCTCACCAATCTTAATCAATGATACGACAACCACCCACTGATTGTCTTTTGGTGTATGCTCGCCCCAGTGCCTGTATTTTTCTGACTCTCCCAGTATACAAGCGGACTGACAGAGGGGGTGTTACAGTGAGGCAGGGGGCCCAACAGATGCTGTGGGATCCCTTACAATGCAAGCAAGCAAGAGGCAACGCTCCCATGGTCTGATTAGAGCAGCCGCTGGGGAGCACAGCGAGGAGACTTAATTAAAACTCATCTAGATGGAAAACACAGCGGAAAAAAACATACCATTTTGTATAGCCTGCTGGCAGCTCCAGGGTTATACAAGATATGTGTACCTAATCACAGTGTTTTTGGGATGGGGGGTTTAAAGATGTGCTTGCTTGCCAACTTACTAATGTAGATTGAAAAATTATCACAGTTAGCATGTGTTGTGGCCGCCTGGGTTACACCCAGATGAAAACAGTGTTTCAGTGGACAAAGAATGTAGCATTTCTGCTGCCTTCCTGTCGCACACATTCCCTGCTCCCTTCTCCATCTCTGTGTCAGAATGACTCTGATCAAAGTAAACACATATTAAGACATTCTTGCAGCTGCAAAAAATAGTTAGAGCACACCTTCAGTACAATGGAGTTTCTTCCCCACACACCTCGTTCATTTTTCCTTTTCATCCTGCTCGCTGCCCAGGCATCTAAATGACAGTGCACCACTGCAATGGAACCCATCTCAAACACCCATTAAACATAATGAGATGGCCATTTTCACCGCCTGTTACTTGAAAACAATCCATATCACACAGCGGGCCCCCGGCAGAGACTGAGGGGGAGATGAGCAGAAGGCAACAATTGCAGAGAGTAGATTTACTTAATAACCTCTTGTTGTCCTTGATCGGACTGTTGAGTTGGTCTCCTGAAGTAAACCTATCCAAGACAGAGGGTTTCTGGGTACAGTACACATCCGAAATACACTCAGATCATTTAACAAATTACTTCTGGAGAAGCATCTAAAAATGATGGTTCTGTTTTTTACTCTTTAATTGCAGACACTAAATGTGACTCTTCGTTATTGACTTCTTTTGGACTGATATTCATAGAATGTAACATTTACATGCAAATGCATATTGGGTTCATAATTTCTGGAAAATAAATTGTAGCATTTATGGTGTACAATAAGACTTTGTTTGGGAGGTGTTTTTTTTTTTAAAGATGAGTGAAGTCATATGTCTTTGTCAGTCTGAAATTACAAATGAAATTACATGATTTCTGTGTGGACCGTATAACAATACAATAATGAAATTGTTTACTAATCGCCTGCTGGTCCTTGGAAAATGACAGTGTTTTATGATGGAAATGAAATCCATCACCTGTGATTTCTTCCCTGCTCAAAAGCAAGCAAGGATGTGATTGTGTGTGTGTTTTTGTGTGTGTGTGTGTGTGTGTGTGTGTACCATGGGGAGCATGTCATTTCACTAAGTCCATAAACAAATAAGAATGTTTTTTTTGCCCATTTTAAAATAAAGATTTATTTCTTAGAGCTGTGCTGAAACTGTAGGTGTGAAAGTAGTTACACCTCTCCCTGAAGGTGTTGCAGTGTTTACACTTTGGCTGCGTATGTACTTAATATACATTTATAGACCACAGTGAGATTTCATCCATGAATTTTCACAGCTAAAATACCACAGGTATGTGTCTTTTGTAGTGTTGTACCATTATGTCATAGTTGAAGTAACCGTGTTAACGTTCTCACAACCTTCTGATGATGAGAGAAAGTAAACCTGCTGTCATCATGTTAACAATATGAGAAAAAGCAATTGTCTGCAGCCCTGTCAAACTATAGAGGTCTTTCTGTTGCAGTTTGATTCCTGAGACTTTTCATCTTATGTGTGCCCGATATGTTTCCACTGTCTTCCTATTTTTCTTATGTTTGGTCTTTGTTCCTTTTACAGTGTACCTTCTATTTCATTTTGAAGCTTGGCTCCACATGTCCTTCTGTGTTTTTACTGCCCTTCTTTGGCTGCCCTTGTTGTTGTCTTGATTAAGTTAACCCGTGCCTTATTATCCCTCTCCCTGGTGTGTATACAGTCTGTCTTACTCAGGCTTTGTCAGATCATCAGGCCATGTCTTTACGTTTCCCGTGTAGCTTCTACTGTTGTAGTTTCCTTTCGCCTTTTTAAAAGTGTACATGAACATGAAGGTGTTTGAAACAAAGTTTGTTGTATAATGTGATCGTCTGATTACTTCTAAAGTCAAAGTTTTTAGTTGGTTTTGATAGTATCCCTGAAAGCCTGCCATAACCTCCTTTGGATTGTCACACAGCCCACCCAGCCTCTTTTTATAAATTCTGGAGTTTATATATATATATATATATATATATATAAGTAACACAATACAAAGTGAAATCCACCCAGCCATATGAAACACACGAAACTTCAGTCTTTTTAACACGGTGAATACTAGCTAGGTTTTCTGGTTAAGCGCTACAGAGTATGAGCTAACCATTTGCTCTGAACAAACTTGCTAAAAGTTTCAAGTGCATTAGCTAAGTTGTTTCAGAACTGTTGGCAATCCTATACTCTGCTAAGTAAAAGCTGTAGATTAAAGACAAGTGTAGTCCTGCAAACATGATAAGATGAGATAACTTCACATGTGATTTCTTGATTTTTCATTTTTAATAAATTTGCAAACATTTCAAAAAACTGTTTTCACATTGTCATTATGGGGTGTTATGTGTTGAATTTTGAGGGAAAGAATGAATTTAATCCGTTTTGGAATAAGGCTACAGCACAACAAAATGTGGAAAAAGTGAAGCACCAAATACTTTCCAGATGCACTGTATAGCTATCAAACAGACGGCCTTACATTTGACTCTAAAAAATTTTGGTATACAGGGGAGTTCATAGTTGACCAGTAACTGCAAGACACCTAGGTTTTGTGGCTGCAAAACAAGCCCAAATCATCACCCCTCCACCACCATGCATGACATATGATATGAGGTATTTGTGCTGATATGCTGTGTTTGGTTTTTTCTAAACGTGACACTGAGCATTATGGCCAAACATCTCCACTTTGGTCTCATCTATCCAAAAGATTGTTCCAGAAGTCTTGTGCTTTATTCTGATGGAACTTTGCAAACATAAGCCATGATGCCAGGTTCTTATTAGATAGAAGAGGCTTCCTCCTTGCAATCCTTCCAAACAAGCCATATATGTTCAGTCATTTTTCTAATTAGATTGTTATGAACTTTAACATCTGGCATGCTGACTGAGGCCTATAGAATCTGAGATGTAGCTCTTGGGTGTTTTACTATATCTGTGAGCATTGCACAGTCTGACCTTGGGGTGAATTTGCTGGGATTATCGGCGACTGTCTTGAATGTTTTTTACTCTTGAGTAATCTTTGTGACTGTAGAATGATGGACATCAACTTATTTAGAAATGACCATATAACACTTCAAAGGCTGATAGACAGCAACAATTGCTTTTCCAAAATCATTGCTGATGCTTTCCTGCTTGGCATTGTGTTAACAGAAATTTGAATGCTCCAGACCAGCAAGCTGCCAAAATCAACTTCTTTAATAGAGGCACTCATACTGACTCATGATCAGTTAATCAAGTGCATTTCATTAGTAGCACCTGCCTGCTACTCACCCTCTTAATTCCTTTGGTAGCAGTTAGGGTGTACTCAATTTTTCACACACTGATTCAGCATTTTGGCTTAGTTTTTGTTAAATACATAATGGCACATCATGTGTTGTCGATTATCTGATATTGTATTTACCTGATTTTCAGACCTGATATAGTCCAGTGTATTTTTTTAAACTATGTCCTGTATGTCCTAATATGTAAAACCTTAGAATTGAAAGAGGATGTATTTTCTTTTCCACATGACTGTATAACTTTTCCCAGCAAGTTTTTTGATATTCAGTGACCAATATATGAAAGGTCTTAAGACCATGCAAAAAATAATTCCAAAATAAAAGTTGTGGCAATGTGAAAGACATTTCCTGCCTTTCCGCTCAATGTCCTTCTTGAACTTTGGCTGCATGTCCTCTCTATAAATTCTAGCAAAGGAAAGCTGTTGGCTGGAATTTCTGTATGTTATTCTTTTGTTATAAAAAAGAAAATAATAGAAAGATAAATAATGAATCCGCTTTAACGTAGGATCATACATACAACCTCACCCTTTCTAGCACTCCTTCATGAACATCAGTGGCCAAATTTGTTACATACTGTAGGGTTACACTGGAAGAAGTCCCCCACCAATAAACTCACCACTGAGGCAGGGTGGTCAGGGCCAACATGTCACTATCTCAAGAATGCTTGCCAGGATTTCTCTGCACCAGCTCATCAGTTTTATAATGTCCCAGCTGCATAAAGACACTAATCACAAGGTACTTCACCCACAGTTTTACAAGATTTAACAACTGGATGGAAACAGATGTAAGTGGGAATAGCAGTGGGATATTTCATCTCCCCGGTGGTGTCTGTAGCAGCCTTTGAAGTTGCTCTGATTGGAGCCAGGCAGATGGTAGATGTGTGTCTCCTGTCAGGCCAGAAAAAAGCTTTACTAAGGAGTAACAAGGACGACCTGATGAGCATCGACCAAACCAAAACTGTGATTACTGAAGAGGTTGATGAGCTGATGGTCTGTGAAACCTTCAAGGCTGACCCAAATCAACAATTTGTCAATTCAGAATGGGGTAAGGTGGGATTTTTTTTAGTCGTGGAAGCTGAGAGGATACTGACACTGACAGAGCAGCACAACAAAGTATACAGCTCATATGCTGTTTTCTAACAGATCCTGAGAGGGAAACAAATCTTCTGTCACTCGTAAATATCTTTGATGAGACCAGACCAGAAAAAAGGCTTTTTCTGTCTCTTGCATGCTGAACCTCTGCTCCATTAGAGCACATTCTTATTCTAAGAAATGAGAGAAAAAATAAAAATATTATAAAAAACACCACAGCTCTAACTACAGAGTAGCACTGGAATTTTATCCTTGATAGTTGCAGTCACAGACACACAAACTGTACTATATGTTAGAACTAACGTGTCACATACCTAAAACATGAATTTTTTTTTTGTATCTACTACTCTTGTTCTCTTCAGGTGTGTAATGTCAAAACTCTCCATGTACTGGTTCTTTTAACCAGACTTTTCTTTAGGCACTAGTATATGTTGTTCAGTTTTCACTGGTCTCCAAGTTGCTTAAAAAGAAACACTGCAATCATTAAAACAACCAATTTTTTCCACATAAACAACTCACTGACTGCTGTTGGGACCCACACACGTCCAGCAGGTTGCATTAAACTGGATCTCTTGTGCTTTCAATTACAGAACAGTCTCTGTGCTGCCATGTTCAGCCCGGGTGCTACCTTGATGAATATTTCATTCAGGCTTTAGAGTTAGCTGCACAGCAGAATATAGTCACATACAACCAGCTTGTGTGTAACAGAGGTGATTACTGTGTGTAGTTTCTCCTTAACATTTCTTGAGGCGTGTTGTTCTGCATATAAGTTATCTCTTCCTTTTACTTCACTTTTAGAAGAGATAGATAGATAGATAGAGAGAGAGAGAGAGAGAGAGAGAGAGAGAAAGCTATGTCAAATTTTTATTTTCCAAAACACACAACTTTACGTTTTAATCATAACAGAAAAATGATAAGGACATTCCTATGGTCTTCTTTGGATGTTGGCTACCTTTTGCTGCATTCTCTGACAAGATGAGCACGTCTTCAATAAAGTTGAGGTCCATTCATCCCTCTGTAAGACCTGTTGCCACTGATTTTCAGGCCTGTTTCCTTTCCTTAAGAATGGCTCTTGACAGCCATCTTTCCACTGAGGCCATTTTTGATGCAGCTTCAGCAAACAGTAGATGGAGTAGAGACAGGGCCAGAAGCATTTATCAGGTTCTGTGTCAGATTTTTTTTTCTTGAGAATATGAATTTTAGATACTGTTCATTTGCTGTAGAGAGATTAATAGACCTTCCACTTCTTCTTCTGTCCTTCACTTGTCCAGTTTTCTCAGATATATTTTAGGATACAGTGCACCCCGTGCCAGTGCCACTGGACTAAAAATGGGTGAAAAAGCAGCCAATATCCAAAGAAAAACTCTGAAACACCATTGGAAAGTCTGGAGAACCACTGCACAAAGAAGGTTCTGCTCCTTGGAAGAAATATAAAGAAATGACGGGTGCCTAAAACTTTTGCAAAGTACTGTATATGTTATAAGTTGTTATTGAATCCAATCATGTGCTGCATGAAGACATTTATTATAATCTCCTACAGTATGAATGAGGCTAAAACAGACATGCCCTTGATAGAAAGTGTTACCTTAATGATATTAAATTTTTCCACTTTAACACTTCTAATCCATTTCCTTTGACAGGTACACACAAACTACAGTAATTACAGCTGAGCACATAGTCCCAACAAATCTGTGAGGAAGGAAGAGACTGAGGAAAAACACAGGAAGAAAATCCATTTGTTATGGAGTTGGTATTGAATTGAGCAAACAGCTGTGGCTGGTCGTGCTGAAAACACAAGAAAAGAATGGCCAAATCTTTAACAAAATGAAAGCAGTTCCCAGGACATTTCCCCTGGGTTTTCATCAAGAGACACTGCTGTTCTTAACAACTTGAATTTGCGTGTGTACTTTGGCTGAAAGACAATGAACGAGGGACAAAGCAAGAAAGCGAGAGAGGAGTTAGGACAAAGTGTGGAAAGGTTAACACAGCTGACTGGCTAAAATAAAGACAGGCAAAGCTAAAATGAGAACTGCAGGGCATCGAAGAGCTGTCCAGTGGCAGGCTGGAATGAGACATTTTACCAAGCAGCATATACTGTATTAAGAAGCATCTTGTGTAATGTCCTTGGTTAAAATGGCTGTTGTTCACTCCAGTGCCTCTTCAACAAGTGAATTTCACGTGCTAATCTGCTTCTCTGTAATTTGCCATAATGCTTGTATAGCCGTACTGAGAGGCAACATCAGCGGTTGTGTATGTGTTTACTGTAAGTGTGTCTAATGAAGCAGTGAAATGGGATATGTCCAGTTGGCACTGGATGCCTCTTGAGCACATTAACCACAACAACCTGATGTCCTACCAGCTGGCCCCATCAGCACACACAACCACATGCACACACTTGGAATATACAGTCACCAGTCACTTTATTAGGTACACCTGTTCAACTGCTCATTAACACAAATATCGAATCAGCCAATCACATGTCACAACTCAATGCATTTAGGCTTGTAGACATGGTTAAGACACCCTGCTGAAGTTAAAACTGAGCTTCAGAAAGGGAAAGAAGGGGGATTTAAATGACTTGCCTGATCTGAATATTTCAGAAACTGCTGATCTACTGGGATTTTCCCATACAACCACCCCTTGGGTTTGCAGAGACTGGTCAGAAAAAAAAATATCCAGTGAACAGCAGTTCTCTTGGCTAAATTGCCTTTTTGACATAACAGATCAAAGGAGAATGGCCAGACAGCTTGGAGCTGATGGGAAAGGAACAGTTACTCAAATAGCTTACAACCACAAGAGCATCTATAAAAAAGTCGAGTCTTTAAGCAGATAGGCCACAACAGCAGAAGACAACTTCGAGTTTCCAGTCTGTCAGCTAAGAACAGGAACCGAGGTTACAGTTCATACAGGCTCACCAAAATTGGACAATAGAAGTTTGAAAAAAGTTTCCATGTCTGATGAGTCTCAGTTTTCTGCTGCAAAATTCAGATGGTAAGGTCAGAATTTGGTGTATACAACTTGAAAGCATGGTGGCGGTGTAATGGTGTGAGGAATATTTTATTGGCACACTATGGGCTGGTTGATTTCAAATGAGCCTTGTTTAAACGCTACAGCCTACCTGAATATAGTTGCTGCTCATGTCCATCCCTTTACAACCACAGTGTACCCATCTTCTGATGGTTGCTTCCATGTCACAAAGCTCATACTGTATGAAATAGATTTTTGACCATGACAATGAATTTACTGTACTTAAATGACCTCCACAGTCACCAGATCTCAATCCAACAGAGCTTCTTTCAGGGGTGGTGGAACAGGAGATTGGCGTCATGGATGTGCAGCTTACAAATCTGCAGCGACAGCATGATGCAATCATGTCAAAATGGCTCAAAATGTCTAAGGAATGTTTCAAGCATTTTATGGTATCTATGTCAAAAAGAAATATGGTAGCTCTGAAGGCAAAAGTTGTTCCATCCCAGTACCCTAATAAAGTGGGTGGTGAGTGTACGTCCTGAGCATTTATGACGCTTAGCCTCCTGTGCTTCTTGGAATCTTTCAAGTTGGACTAATATTACAGACTGTTCCTTTAGTGAGAAGCATGCAGAGAGATGAATGGCTGATCACAGTGACCAGTCCGCTGAGGCTATTACGCTCCCGCAGACTCATTGTCACCACATGACTTCATGGGGAAAATTGTTACGCTGCAGCACCCTTTTCATTTGTTTTATTTTGGGGGGCACTGAGACATGCAGTCAGAAATGATGGAAGCAGTGTGAAATCACAGATTAGGTGTGAGTCAAAGCGCAACTGGATGAAAAAGAGCGAAATCCCTGCTGCCAAAAGGAACAAAGTCATAGAGGAGAATACAACAGTCATTGCATGTACCATACTAGTAGCTGTGAGAACAAGATAGGTGCAGTGTTTTCTATTTCTCTGGCATTATTAGTAGTGATAAATTGGATTTTTGTGCTGTTTTGCTCGTTACTGTGGTGTTTTTTCCTGCTGTGTGAGAAAGTACAGTATGTACAAGTACAACAAAGACAAATTTAATAGTCCAAAAATAATGCTTGTGCTGTGATTTCAATTTTATTTACAAATGAAATGATCACAGAAAAAGAAAGCTGGGAGTAACAGAAAGTCTCCAACTTTTTTATCTTACACAGTGCATCACCTCCGTCCTGTGCTTACTTGCTGAACCGTGCAAGCAAAGAGAGAGGTAAGCCTTACTTATTAAGCCGGGGACTCACAGTGGACAAAGATCTATGAGTGCAAAGCCATACTGTAAATAGATTTTTCAAAAAAGATTGCTTAAGGGCAATATGAAGTCACCAAATTAAAGATAAGTTAGTTGACAGTAATAAAGGGAAATGAAGCATGATGATCAGTGCCTTGAGTAAGATGGTGCAGCCAAATATGAAAACTAAACATCTACTCAGTGAATAAATATCCAAAAAGTCTAATATTCAGAAAATTTTGTGATTGATATGCAGTGTTCTGCTGGGAAATATTGGGTCTTGATTTTCATTACCGTGACACAAACATCACTGAGTTAGCAGGGCTGAATTAATGAAATATGCTGCTGTATCTGGAACTGGTCGCTTTTAACAAAACCACCAAAATAAAATCCACTTACTACCCTCTTCCCTATTTGGTCAAGCAACCCAACCTTTATTTTGCATGACATTTCATGCTTAGGGTTGAGAAAAGTAGGGAAATTACAGAGTGACGGGAAGACTTACAATGAAACATGCCGATCCCCAATGGTGTCTTTATCTCGAGCCACTACATTTTGCAAACACTTAATGATAAGGCAAAGCCACAAAAAACAAACTTGCATGGGGAAAGATAATGCCCTGCATAAGACAAATTCCTAAAATCTGACTGTCTCCTTTACTTGTTTAGTAGGGGTTTTCATCATCAGTGTTCTCCACCAGCATTGGAAACTTTCAGGAGAAAACACTAGTGGGCATAACTGATGAATTCCAGTACTGGCTAACTCCAGCTACTATTGTAGAACCAGTATAGGCATTTAGCAAAAACACAAATATTAAAGAGTTCTGTTAGATGACAGAACTGTGCCGTCTTTTGAATTAGCAGTGTGTAACAAGCCCCCATTTTCTTTCTTCCTCCCCCCCCCTTTTTTTAAATTATTTTTTTTTTTATTTTTTTTTTTTTTTATTTTTTTTTTTTTTTTTTTTTTTTGCATTTTTTTTACTATTCTTACAAATAGATTTCTTGTCTATTGTCTCTTGTTCTGAATGAAAATGTTAATATACAAAAAATCTTTTTCCTGGTTGAAAATCCAGAAACACCATCCAAGCAAAGGACACTGAGCAGACAGTTAGATCATTTCTGGATTTCAAACATATTAAGGACTGTATGTTCTGTAAAAGATTAAGTACACCTCACTGCTTCCATAGTAATTAAGAGGATATGTAGCACGCAGGTGCTGCTAATCAAATGCTCTTGATTAACTAAACATCAGCCAGTGTGACCACCTCTATAAAAGCAGAAGTTTTGGCAGTTTGCTGGTCTCAAGCATTTAGGTGTGCTTCAATCCTCCTAGGTGTGAACATCCTAGCAAACTCAACCCAAACTGCCATAAACCCAAGACCTACATCTCAGGCTCTACAGGCCTCAATTAACATGTCAAACGGCGAAGTTTATGACAGAACAACTAGAAAGAGACTAAAAAAGTATTTGTTGTTTGAAAGGATTCCCAAGAGAAAGCCTCTTCTCTCTAAAAAGAACATGACAGTATGGGTTTGGTTTCCAAAGTTGCATCAGAACAAACCACAAGACTTCTGGAACAATGTACTTTGGATAGATGAGACAAAGTGGAGATGTTTGACCATAATGCACAGCACTACATTTGGTAAAAATCAAGCACAGCATATCAACACAAATACTCACACCACTTATGTTGAGGATGGAGCTGCCAGGCAGGAGGAGAAGAGGAAGACCACAGAGAAGATTTATGGATGTAGTGAAGGAGGACATGCAGAGGGTTGGTGTGAGGGAAGAGGATGCAAGGGATAGGGTGAGATGGAGGCAGATGATCCGCTGTGGCGACCCTTAAGGGGAGCAGCCTAAAGAAGAAGAAGATGACTTGTCAAGCACAGTGGTGGAGGGATGATGATTTGGACTTGTTTTGCAACCATAGGACCTGGGCCCCTTGAAATCTCCTCTATACCAATTTATTCCGGTCAAATGTGAGGCCACCTTTCTAACAGCTAAACCTTGGTTGATCCCAAACACCCCAGCAAATCTACAACAGAATGGCTAAAAAAGAAAGAAAGAGAAAAAGAAGGGTGTTGCAATGGCTTAATCAAAATCCTCAGGCTGGACCTTAAGAGAGTTGTGTATAAACATATGCCCACTAACCTCAATGAACTGAAGCAACATTGTGAGCTAAAATTTCTCCACAACAATTTGAGTCATATGATCATACAGAAAACCATTATTGCTGCTAAAGGTGGTTCTACAACCTATTGAATCATGGGATATACTTAGGTTTTCACATGACTACAGAGAGTCCGGTGAAAACTTTCTTTTTCACATGACTGTATATCTACATGGAAATGATTTTCCTGTCCTGTTGTGTGTTGCATGGTAAAATAGTTTGTATGGGCTTCTGTATTCTTACAGTACTTAACAGCTATGGTAGCATGTGGTATAATTGGAATATGGTTGGTTCTTGGTAAGATAAGATTTTGAACTTTATACTCTTCTTGCAAGCAGGTTTTTTGTGTTATTTATTTGTTATCAGTTGTTGTGAGCAAATATTAAAAAATACTTGATAGAAAGTACAGAAAAATCATCTAAGCAAAGGCCACTGAGCAGACAGGTGGGTAATGTCTGGACACCAGCACAGTTTTTCAACCAAGGTTAGAGATTTAGAGTGGATGGTGGGCAGCAATGATTATTCCACACAGATATGTTTTCTGGGATGCATACCCCTCTGAAGATAGGACTTTACTAGTCTGATTGTTCAACATGACAGCTGCTTCTCCATATGCTTTTCATCCTTTATTTGTATTTATTATGTGACATTTTATGCCTCTCTATGTATTTCTCTCATTTTCTCAAATTTCATTTTTTTAAACATTCATAAAGACAGAATATTTCAATATCAGATTTCTGTTGCTGCAAGCTGGCCAGAAGGCCTTCAGAGAAAAAGAGACATTTCCAAGGAAGGACAGGAACACAAATGAAAACAGAACTCGATAAAAAAGAACAAAAATAAGCGTAAAGAAAAAACAGTGTAACCCAAAGTGGAGTAGAAAGGACATGGGAGGATTGGAGAGTATGAATCACAGACAGTCCCAGATCAATGCTGAGCAGACAGCAGGCTAGCTGGGGGCACTTGTACCTTTGCAAGATGACGCAGATGTATTCCAGCTGCTCAAAATCCCACGTACAACCAACAAAGGGTTGTTATCAGATATAGCACACATTGCTTTTGGTGGAAATATAGCCTTTTCCCACAGTCAACTCTTGGATCAGTTACAAGGCTCATCACAGACACCCAAAGGCATCACCAAGGGCTCACTTACTTGCATCCAGAAAATCAGCTGCAGCGGGAAGTAATTGTACCTAATTGATTCATGGTTCTGATGATTGTGTTGATTTTCTGCACTATATATGCTTTAGGTCAAGTGTGTTCTTAAAGGTGCACGTGACTCAGCATACCTACAGCTCCTTATATGTGTGTGGGCAAGCACAATGTGCATACATAGTAACAGTGTTATAATTTAAACAGTTGCGAAGAAAGTAAAGGTGAGTAGTGAAGATTAGAAAGAAGGACAAGGTTACTCTCTACCTCCCAAAGCATTTATTGACAGATCTGTCAACAAGCTGACCTGATGGGCAGAGTTTTACACTAAAAGAGCAAACAGTGTAAGAAAGAGTTGGGGAGACAGGAAACCAGGCAGGAAAGGGCATGAAATGTCTACCTTGCAAGTTTGTGTTTTATGGCACATGTTCCAAAAGAGTCATGAAGATTAAAAAAAACAAAATCCTTTGAAAGAAAGAATATGTTTTATTTTATTCTCAAAAACTGTAGTATCACCAGTTTGCAAGTGATGATTCACCTCCCTGCTAATTCATCATTAAAAATGCATTGGAAATCACCTGTGTGAGGCAGATGAGAGGTGTGTGCAGATAGAGAGAAAAGAGTGGGCTGGAAATGAAATGAGTGGTGGAGTGAGGGATAGGAGAGATCCAGTGTGTGCATGTATTACAGAGTTCAGTCATCACGATGGACAACTAGCCAGGCCCATTTCACTGACAGATTGGACTCTATCTCAATATCTGTAGTGAGAAGTGTCCAATTTCCTCCCGGCGATTTCAATCTAAGAGTTAAAGAGCTCTGTTCATGTGACACTAGAGTCTCAATCAAAATAGAGATGTTAGATTAGGCGCTTTCTTTTAAGGGAACATACGTCTCACAACACTGTGGCCTTTTTTTTGCTTGTTGTTCCCTCATCATTAATCAGTGTTTATGCATAATCATGCATGGAAGCACAAAAAAAATCACCTAAACAGGCATGCAGTTTTCTTTTGTGATGCATCTGACTAAGAATGCAGACTGAAGAGTGAATTATGAGCATATTAATTAGGCTCTGAAAATCCAGTAAATAATTCATGGTAAACAGGGAGGTTTAATCAAGCAATCAATCTACTGGCCCCTGGATTTGGAGAAGAAAAAAAATAGTATAGAGAGGGGAGGGAGGAGGATGAGAGTGCAGTCTTAACATAAACATACAATCCCCCTAAAAACTGTTGGAATATGGAAAACACCTGGTAGCAAGCCACAGCTGATTTTTAAAATAGTAATGCTTAATTGTGTTATCTTTTACAGTGCAAGTGTATATACAGTAGGCTCTTTTTATTCTGTGTTGAACTACCAGAGCACATATATTCAAGACGCTTTGCTCTCTAACTCTCTCTAATGCGGTACTCTCCAAAATCCCATTATTGGTTCTCCTTTGAGCCAAGTAGAGTCAATTCTACAGCAAAGTGACTTCATATATTTACCTGCTGATGAGTTGCTTAAGCTAACAGAGGAAACATAATAGCATCATTATGGGCCATGCACCATCAGATGTCTCAAGGTTAATGGCAGCATTAATTGACAGCAAAGATAAAGGCTGAGAAAACCTTGTTCCAATTAGGTTGTATTCCAGATCTATGAATTGAACTGCAAAAGCAATTCCTTACCCATTCAGTTAAATGTGTCAGAGAAGAAACACTCACCGACTGGTTAATTGCCACTCACATATTTTTGGTTTCAGGGACAAGATAGTAAGAAATGAGAATTAAGTAGATCCTGCACCAAACCAAGTCAAATCCTTCTTTTAAAAATGTATTTTGTATTCTCTGCAAGGATGATACTGGCCTCAAGTAATAAAGTATCTTCAATATCATTTGTGCATAGTATGTAAAATAGTTCCCACTGACAGTATGTTCAGTCAACTGAAACAGAAATTTGATTAGATTTTACATCTGTGATCAGCAGAATAAGAAGACTACACAAAAGAGTGCAGGTGAGTGATACAAGGATTACAAAAGCATTTGAAGAGAGAACAGATTTAGAAGAGACATTTTTAAAAATGATTTGATGCATAAAGAATATCCAGAACTAGACAGATACAGAGGTAAGCAGAGAGAGATGCAGAGATGTATTTATTGCTGCTGCCCAATTAAAC
This sequence comes from Etroplus canarensis, assembly GCA_015106775.1. Lineage (NCBI taxonomy): Eukaryota > Metazoa > Chordata > Actinopteri > Cichliformes > Cichlidae > Etroplus > Etroplus canarensis. The sequence goes on along the minus strand of VUQH01088529.1, from coordinate 1,878 downwards.
AGTTATGACAAACTCATGGCTAATATATTAACAGACTTATCCACTAACATCCATTATTTATTCATCATCAAAAATTCAATCTGGCAGACTGTGCACCATTATTCAGATGTGCTGGGGGAAAGTGGCACATTTGAATAAATGAGGATTGTAGGCCTCACTCCCATGGCTTGTTGTTATTCCAAAACCCTCCTTTTAAGTGATTCAAACATTAAATCTGTCAAAAAAATGTAGGAGAACGATTGGTGTTGAAGTAAAAAAAATCCCTCCCTAGCCCACATAGCTGGATTTGCTATATTTTTGGGAAGAAACATATTATTGTTCGGCCCATTTTAAAAAGCAGACAAAAAGCTGTTGTATGGGCCTCTGTTATACAGCAACTAGCTTTTATTTTTAATTTGCCAAAAAGGAAACCATTATGTTATATGCACATGTCAACTTACATCTAATTTCCGAGCCATTTTTGACCCCCTCATACTGTATGACTTCACTAGGCAAGCACATAATTACTATATTTGGTTTGTCTTGTTTCCTCTGGTGACATTCTGCACCTCTCTGCAATACCAGAGTCTGAATGTGACTGGATATGAAAATGTTGAGTACCGCAAACCAGTAGTTCTGCTGATGCTGTGGAAGTTGGCAGAATGGAATAGGACATATTCCTCAAGAGAAACAAACACTTACTCCTGGAGACACCGCTGTACATATGAAACCAGACACGCATGCATACAGATGTTCTTTACTAATGTAGAACAGTAAAACTGACACATCTCAAGTTTGGTAGCTAAAGTGCCTTGTAAATGGAAACAGATTTCCAGGAAAGAATATACATTATGAACAAAAGTACTTGGCCACAGCTCTTAATCAGTGAATTCAGGTGTTTTATTTAGTCACATTGCCATGGGTGTACAAAATCAAGCACCGAGCCATGCAGTTTAACTTAACAACATTTTTTGACAGAATTGGTCATTCTAAAGAGTTCACTGAATTTGAGTATGCCACTTTAATGGGATGCCACCATTGCAACAAGTCAGTTCATGAAATTAATTCCTTGATCAACTGTAAGTCATATTTTTGCAAATTGAAAATATTTAGGAAACACAGAAACCATGCCATGAAGTGGCAGGGTCGCCAAGTGCTGAGGCACTTCATGGTTAATAGTCACCAGTGCTCTACTGACTGCAGTTCCAAACCTCCTCTGGAATTAACATCAGCTCAAAAAACATGGGCAAGCAGCTGCATGCAAGCCTTACATCACCAATCATCTGGCACAATGCCTATAAAAAGTATCCACCCCCCTTAGACATTTTACACTTTTATTGCTTTAATAAATGAAATCATGTTCAATATAATTTGGCTTTTTTGACAAGTATTTGCAGAAAAGCTTCTGTCATGTCAAGGTGAAAACAAAGTTTTACAAGCTTCTTCTTCTTCTTCTTCTTCTTCTTCTTCTTCTTCTTCTGGCTGCTCCCGTTAGGGGTTGCCACAGCGAATCATCTGCCTCCATCTCACTCTATCCCTTGCATCCTCTTCCCTCACACCAACCCTCTGCATGTCCTCCTTCACTACATCAATGAATCTTCTCTGTGTTCTTCCTCTTCTCCTCCTTCCTGGCGACTCCATCTTCAACATCCTTTGTCCAATATATCCACTATCCCTCCTCAAACATGTAAAAACCATCTCAGCCTTGCCTCTCTGACTTTGTCTCCAAGCTTCTCAACATGAGCTGTCCCTCTGATGTACTCATTTCTAATCCTGTCCATCCTGGTCACTCCCAGGGAAAATCTCAACATCTTCAGTTCTGCCACCTCCAGCTCCACTTCCTGTCTTTTTGTCAGTGCCACCGTCTCCAAACCATACATCATAGCAGGTCTCACTGTC
>VUQH01088528.1:6957-36607 GCA_015106775.1 Etroplus canarensis | reverse complement strand
TGTGTGTGTGTGTGTGTGTGTGTGTGTGTGTGTGTGTGTGTGTGTGTGTGTGTGTGTGTGTGTGTGTGTGTGTGTGTGAGTGTGTGTGTGTGTGTGTGTGTGTGTGTGTGTGTGTGTGTTGAAAAGAATCAAACCCTCTACAAACCAGCCAAACAACAAAAGTAGAAAAACCGTAGAAGCTAAGTTTGGCATGAGTTTGTTCAAGTAGACTAGTGATGTGCACACTGAGACTGAAATAAAATCTCAGCCTTGTAAAAAAAATCATTAATTAAATCACAGAGCAAATAAAGGTTCTCTCACCCTGACAGAATCCATATGTAATACTGTTCACAATTAATCTTTACAATTATGCAAAAACTTAAAATAAACACAATAAATAAACACAGTTTGCTGAGTCTGAAAAGTACTTTTACCATTGTGGGAATGTCTCTTCCAGACAAACTGATAGAAGGTGATGCTCAGTACTGCAGCATATTGCGACATCACCTGTCATGAAACCATCATCAAGGTAAATTTCTTCTAGTATTGCCATTACCTGAGCTACATATAAATATTTGCCCACCATTTTTGTCCCTTTGATCTTGCTTTTATGCAAACTACATAGACAAAGGCAGCAAATTATGGATCAGTATTTTCTGAAGGGCACGCTGACATGTAAAGATGTGGAGTCAGGGACTGAACCACCTGAACTACAGTCCCTGATTTTTATTGACTCTCCTATCATTGCAGTATGTACTTCCAGGGGAAATTTCAATTCACACTGGCAGGACACAACAGCTTAGAGCACTGAAAAATTCTGGATAATCTCTCAGTTGGCGAGTGGGTGAGCACACCCCTGTCAGCAGTAGATTGGATTAAGGTATATGCACACTATAGTCCTAAAGTCCAGTAAAGCAGTCATTTATGATGGCAATCCATCTCTAGAACAGATCTGGCCTCAGGTTAATTACTTAAAAGTAACAGGAGGCAAACAGAAGGAATATTTACTGTTTCTGTGCAATAAGGATATTTTTGCTCTATTTACAAGTTGCTGCACAGAATGTTAAATGCAAAATAACTAATACAGTGCTTTTCTCAAAGGGAATAACAATTTTATATTTATCACATTAATGTGACATATGATGTGTGCATGTACAACACTTGGTGTTTTTGCTCCAGCAAAACAAACTCTGTGGTATGCCCAGCTTTCAGTACAATAAAAGCCCAGGGAAGGTATTGAAGCTTAATCTTTATCGTGGTGGTGTGTTTCCACCATGACATCAGCTGGATCTCTGAACAACCTTGCCTGGATCAAACACTGATTAAAACCTTCAGAATCACTGGGAAAGGCTAGGGGTTAAACTTCTTTCTCTTAGTTTGACAGTTAACCCTAAAACATCCAATAGTGCCAGCACAACAGACTTGCAAAACTTAGAGTTCATGACAGAAACCTTAATTCTACCCTTTCGTTTCTTCTAGAGTATCTTTTGGGATTTCTGAAAGACATTGGCTTTTGTGATCTGAATGTAAATTAGCCTCATGGCACACAGTGAGCCAAAAAGACAAACTATACTAAGGGAGCTCATTACTGGTTTAAAAACATTAAAAAATACAAACTCCAGGTTTGGATGTGAGTATAAAAGTTTTAAACCTCTACTTTTTGAAACATTTGTCTTTTTTTTCTCTTCTTTCAACCCACACAAAATAAACTGCAGTGTTTAACCCAGTAAATACCCATAAAATCTCACTTTGACCACAAACAGCAGCCAAAACAGATGCTTAATTTTTATACTTTATAAAATACTGCCTAAAGAACTGACACGTTAATCCATATTAATTAATTTACATGATTAATTTTATTATAAATTTTAAGGCAATTAACTCATGTGCAGTGCACAATGACTCAAATCCCACAATTCCACTCACTGGTGTGGTTTGGATGATGAAATTGATCAGGATGGATCATACTGTCCCTCTCAATGGGATGTTTGAGTACAAAAAAGAAAACAAGATGGAACAATTGACCAATATAAAGTAATTTGCACACTCTGCAGGAAGGAGTTTTGTTTCACCAAAGCACTTCCATCTTAAAGTACCACATCAACGTGAAGCTTACATTAGTCAAGGATTCCTCTGCAAGTACTTTGGGGACGGTGACCCTGGCTTGCGCCAAACCACCCTCACGAAACACAGGGGCCTCAGTAAGTCTACCTCTGACAAATCTGGACACCATATCTGTTTTTTGGTCCTTGGGTATCATGATTAATCAAAATTAGTCTGCAGCGGCCCTGTGGTTGGATGGATGGATGGATAGATAGATAGATAGATAGATAGATAGATAGATAGATAGATAGATAGATAGATAGATAGATAGATAGATAGATAGATAGAGATTTTTTTCTTGGTGTTTTCTTTCCTTCAACATTGGTTTAAGTCAACTTCCTGTGTTCCTTTAATTTAACTTCCTTTAATTGTTACAAATATGTCAACAATTCTGCTTCTTCAACGACATCATCTTCTGTGATGTCTTCTTCTTCCCTTTAGGGGTCGCCACAGCGATTCATCAGCTTCTATCTCACCCTATCCTTTGCATCCTCCTTTGTCATACCAGTCCTCTACATGTCCTCCTTCACTACACCCATGAATGTTCTCTGTGGTCGTCATCTTGTCCTCCTGCCTGGCAGCTCCATCCACGACATCCTTTGTCCAATACATCCACATGTCCAAACTATCTCAGCCTTGCCTCTCTGACTTTATCTCCAAACTTCTCAACCTGAGCTGTCCCTCTGATATACTCATTTCTAATCCTGTCCATCCTGGTCACTCCCAGCATAAATCTTCATTTCTTGCATCTTCAACTCTGCAACCTACAGCTCTGCCTCCATTCTTTTCATCAGTACCACTGTCACCAAACCATACATCACAGCAGGTCTCACTAACCTTCTCTTTCACTCTTGCTGCTATCCTTCTGTCACAAAGCACCCCTGACATTTGCCTCCACTTACTCCACCCTGCCTGCACTTTTTTCTTCACCTCTCTTGTGCTCTGTCCATTGCTTTAGATGGTTGACTCCAGGTATCTAAACTTATTCACCCACACTACTACTTCATCCATTCCATCTGCCTCCCTCTCATTCACACACATGTATTTTGTCTTGCTTCTACTGACATGCACATACTGACTTCTTCTCTCCAGTGCACACCTCCACCTCACCAGGCTCTCTTCCACCTGCTCCCTACTCTCACTACAGATCATGATGTCATCTGCCAACATCATAGTCCACAGAGACTCCCGCCTGACCTCATCTGTCAACCTGTCCATCAGCATTGCAAACGGGAGAGTGCTTCCACTGCATTCATTTCTTCGGTATAACAGCCATCAGCAACAACATTATTCTGTTACTGAGCGTTCCTTAAGAGTGTGAAAAGAATTTAATGAATCACTGATTAACTCTACTTTTTTCTTTCTCAACATTACAGTAATTTACACACAATCTTCTTCTTCTTCTTCCTTTGGCTGCTCCTGGTAGGGGTCGCCACAGCAGCTCAGGCATTATGAATCTGCATTTGGATTCGACAAAGATTTTACACTGGATGCCCTTCCTGACGTAAACCTCCACTTTTACCCGGGCTTGGGGCCTGGACTAGGAATATATTTGTGTGTGAATATTTGAAGAACTTCTGAGAGGCTTATGAAGTAAGAAGAACATATGTTACTGTTGTGGATAATACTTCAATAATTTAGATCATACATATTCATCAAGGAAATAATGATATTGCTAAAAATGGCAGAATTCTTCCTGTGAATGTTTTTTCTCTGCTGTGTTTTATAATGCACAGGCAAGCATTCGTTGAAATAAACTGAGTCATTGTGGAGGAGACATACTGAGTGAAATTGTCTAATGAGTGATGGCAGCTGCAGAACAGAATAAAAAAAGAGTTGGGGAACACTTGAATCAGCACTATGTCTTCCCAAGATTTATCTTTCCACCAATTTCAGTTGGTGCACAATGCATTGTTGACAAAATAACAATGTGCTGTGCATAACCTATATACTGTGGCTCCATATACAGTCACATACGTACTGGTATAATAAGAAAACAACCTTAGTCATAAGTAAATTCACTGGGGGATAAACAACACAGACTACGTCAACAAGGGGGGTTTTTTGTACTTGTGAAAATAAGCAGACTATTCATGTTTTGTTTTGGTGCCATTTCAAATTGTGTTTTTAAAAATGGTCACAGTTTCACATGCATTTTACAGACCTAATTTTCAGAAAAGTTCCAAAATGTGATAAAAACAAAAATCTGTGATATGTTAATACATGTGAAATATCATTTACCTGACAAAAATACAAAGAACACATTTTCAGTAGTTTTACTGACAACACAACACTGCAAAGAATGTAGGTCTTTCAACATTTACAGTACATAATATTGTCAAGTGCATAAAAGGAAAGGTCAGAACCCACTGCTGAATGCATGTGATCTTTGAGCCCTTGGGAGACACTGACCAAAAAACCATCATGCTACTGTGACAAATATTGCCACCTAAGCTTAGAAATACTTTGTAAATCCACTGTCACTTAACACAGTCCATTGCTGCATTTAGAAATGCAACTTAAAACTGCAACCCTATGCAGAAACACCACTGAGTTCTCTGGGCCTGAGCCTACCTCAAAAGAGTAGAAAGAATGTGGTCAGTTGAGTCCACATATCATCATTTTACTGGATTTGCCGAAGATTAAAATGGCAATTCCAGGCCGTTAAAAGTGAAGGGTGTAAAAGCCAGCATCTATGTTGGTATAGCGTGCATCATTGCCCAGTTCAGATCTATCTCCTATTGAAAACATATGGCGTATCATGAAGAGAAGAAACAGGCAATGGAGCACATATTATTGAGCAGCTGAAGTGTTACATCAAGCAGAAATGGACAAAATTTTCAATTGCAGAACTACAACAATTAATGGATGCAGTTCCAAAATGATTTAAAAGTATTATTAAACGGAAGTATTATTAAAAGGAAAGGTGATGCAAGACAATGGTAAACATGTCTCTGTCCCAACAGTGTGTTGCAGCCATCAAAATTTGTGTATGTTTACAACATAAAATTAAGATGGTAAGTAAAGCAACTGAAAATCTTTTCTTTTGTCAGTTAAATAAAGGTTCAGTTGAATTAATGTATCACAGACTTTTGTTTTTACTGCATTTTGGAAGATATCCCTAGCGTTCAGGAAATGGGATTTGTGCATGAATATTTTGCCAACAACAGTGAGTCACATATCCCACTGTTTGGGGAGGGTGATGGCTGTTTAGCAAGTACTCACATCGCCCAACGTAAAACATCTGTCTCCTTCAACAAGAAAGAAGGAATATTAAGGCTCTAAACTCTGGTAGCTGCACTAGAGAGGCATTTGCAAATATCAGCAATCTCACAGTGGCATTGCCTTCATGCTGCTATTAAGCAGGGATGTTATTTACAACATGTTCTTGCTTATCAGCTTATTAATGTTATTAAAACTAAGTAAATCTCAGGCTAAAATGATTTACTTGATATTGTTTTTCATAACCTTCATTTACTCATTTATTTCACTAGAAATTAATTATCTGAAAATCCATATATTGTTAAAATCTTCACAGGTCCACTGTTTGGACTGTAAGCATTACAGCCAATCAAAGCACTGCTAGTTAAATTTATTGTCCATAAATTGATCACACTTAATCAAGCCAATTTTGTCAGTGACATTGGTTTTGCAATTATCTTGGCAATCTACTGTGGTATTGGCTTTTTCCTTCCAAGCAGGGGCCCAATGCAATTTCCTCCCCACCCCCCACCTCTGGGATTAATAAAGTATTTGATTCTGATTGAGGCACCAGTTTAATTTTTACAACAAGTGGGGGCTAGCTGGAAATCCAAAATGCATATGAAGGGCATTTTGTAGTAATGATCTATGGTAAACAAAATTGGTCACAACTGTGCTTGTAAAGGGTGATCATGATTGATAATTATAGATTATAGAGTATAATTTGACTCTAACCACTGTCATCATAAGGAAAAACATGTATTGTGTGTGTGATGATCCCAAAACAAAGGACTGAATGCACAAAAAGAGATGCACACAAAACCACTGTTTACCTTGAAGCGTTGCTGCTGTCAGTCTAAAATCAAGACAAACAAAAGCAGGTGAGCTATAAGCCTCATTAAAACAACAGCATAGCTGGTGCTCTGGCACCATGCTCCATAAATGGCTGAGCAGTCTGCAGACAAAAGGCTTAAGCACCTCACTCATTTAAACACTAATGAATTGACCTGTCTCAACCTGGCTCCACAAAAGCCTAAAATTAGAGGCAAAATAAATAAATCAGGGATAAGAGGCAACAGTAATTCTGCAGCTTTGAGGAAACCAAAGGAAAAACCAAATGATTATTGAACATCCAGTTTGGTTAAAAAACATACAAAAAAGAGAAAGGGAATGAGGTGAAAAGGTAGTAAAAGTATAAAAAGAAAATATATTTTAAAAAACAGTTAACTGGGAGAAGAAAGGATTAAAATATGCAGAATTATAAGAGGAAAAACAGAAAAACTAAAGCAGGGAAAACATTTCTTGGAATAAAAGAAATTTCACAATAACACATAAGGTTAATGCAATAAAGAAAACTAATTTAACTTATCCATGTAAATGTGACCACAAAGTTCAGGTAAAAATAAACTCTAATGATGATTTCATACAGTACAATCTAATAATCTTGCAAAGCACAATGAATAGGTGAACATTTACAAACTGATGGATTTAACTATTTATATAGCCAAAAAACAAAACCTAAAGCCAAGCTGTCGTAAAACATATTATAATTCAAATGAGCTTCACAGAGCTGTTATATTGCGTATAGGTGTTGCAAATATTGCGTCCACCATGATATCAGCGGGAAAATTTCCTGCTGTTTCAGCTTCAGCTTTTGTCTCCATCCAATGCATTTATGATTGCTTATGAGCTGCCTACAAAATAAAAAAAAATTCAAATATTCAGACAGTTTAAATATAAAATGTGTTCAGGTCTACTGATGCTGTTGCCTCATATGATACACCAAGCTAAGGGCTAGAATGCATCAACAGGATGTGTGAAAAGTGGCCCTCTATTTCACAATACCAATTTTATAAAGCTGGTACAGTACAGAGCTGCATGGTGCATCATGGGAATGTTATTATGAGCTCAGGTAGCCCACTACTTGATTTTGCACAGAGGCATATGAATGCAGATAGAGCCACATATAGCCAGAAAAATACTGGCACACACAAAACAGAATACACTTAAAAGCACACCCACACTATGTTGTTTTAAGGATGCACAGTGCCTCCAAGTGGACAGAGGACAGCACTGCAGTGGGAGAAAAGCAGGAAAACACATGAACACTGTGTAAGCACCAGCTAGATGCAGTTTGTTCTGAACTATCAGAGAATGGTTTTTAAACACCAATAAGACTGGGCATAATTACCTTCCCTTTCTTTTTTCCAGCATCGAATTAAAAAAGAGATAAAAACAAAAAGAAGCTTTGAAGTCAAATTCCTGCAACATTTAATTCAACTACCCCTTAAATAAACTGTATTACGAATTGCGTGATGTCTCAAGAGGCATTATAGACCTTGCTGATTGTTAAGAATAGTAATCTACTAATTATTTTGGACATATACACTCCTTTGTGATAGAATTGCTTTTCTGCTTTTCTTTTGCTTATTACGAGAAACTATTTACTCAATGAACAAGGGAAGAATGATTAGTGACAGGCACAAACAGATGGAGAGGAAAAAGGGGTGGATTAGAGAGAGCTCACTGCATCCAATTATAGTAAATGGGCTCATTTCCTCTAATCAAATACCTCAGTTAAATATCTCAAAGGCAGATTCCCCATAGAGTTAATATTCACACATCAGCAATCAGCCACGAAGCTTCACTCTCGCTCTTTCTTTTTGGTTCTGCCCTACTCTGTTATTTGTTTGTTTTTTACTGCATTTCCCCCATCTACTACGGCTTCTTTTAACTCATTCAGCTCATACAACAGGTAATATCGCTACTGCATGCCACTACTGCAGATTTTATGATGTTAATGCAGTATCAGCATCCAGTCACACCCACACACACATCATTTAGGTAAACAAACTAGCAGTGCTGTGGCAAAACAGGATTTTTATTTTTTAATCTCCACAAAAAATCTGAAAAAGCTGTAATACTATCAGTACTACTAATACTAGTAATAGTTCAGCCCTGCTTCCCAAAAAGCTAAGGCACTGTGTAATATTTAAATAAAAGTGAATTCAATGATTTGCAAATCATCTGATCCCATTATCTGACTGAAAGTAAAACAAGACCAATATAACAAATATGAAACAATGAAAAATGTGAGTGGTTTTAATATCTATATATCAGCAACACATCTCAAAAAAGATGAAACAGGGCAACAAAATTGGCAAAGTGGTGCAATGCACAGGAAAAATCCTGTTAAAATGTCCCACATCTAATAAGCCAGCAACAATAACAAAAATATGTTCAAGGAAGCAACATGCTATTGTGCAGCTAAATTTTATATTAAGTAAGAATGGGACATTTTGTGTTTTAAAAGAATGGATCATGTGTTACAGTGCTATGCTTGCCCCTGTCCTTTAGTTTTTGAAAAATGCTGCTGCATCAAATTCAACATATTTTTCAAAACAACAAATTGTGGTTTAAAAATTTGCTGTCTCTTTAAAATTTTCAGTTAAATATAGGATTTTATAGGCCATCATGGGCATCATAGTGGAGCAGTGGTTAGCAATTTCACCTCCCAGCAAGGTGGTGCTGGGTTCAAATCCGTCAGCCAGTTGGGGCCATCCTATGACAGCAGCATCAGGCTCCAACAAGCAGAAGAAAATAGATGGATATGAGACTTTAATTATCGGTAAATCACTTCATTCTGCTGATGCTGATGAAATGGGGTTGTACTTCTGAGCTTTCTGATTACTAATAACTGCAGAAATATAGAATACACTACATATGTTGACCACAAGATCAAATACATAAGTAATGGTCTACATTATACATAACCTTTCAACAACCTTACTTTTTCAAAAAGCTTCCCGCATGAGAACAGTTAAACTAATCTATTACACAAATGTGCTTACATGCACTTATCGGCGCACCCACACACACTTCTTAAGATATCCTGAATGACTCTTGATCACATACACTTCTAAAGCGCATGTGCTTGTAATGACTGCAGCACTGAACAAATACAAACAGAACCTGTACATGCACACAAACAGTAGTGCTTTTTGCAGTCCTTTTTGCTTTTGTAGTCACTCCAAACCCATTATTGTGAGATAAACACATGGCATTTTCAGCGTTTTGAATGTAACACACACACAGCTTATTATAAAATTTCTAATCCAGCTCATTTTAAGCTCTTTATGCATTCCTGAGATCAGGTGCCTTTGGTACACGAATATAGAGAATCAAAGCAAGGCCAGTGATGCTATTAACACATGGCTTGTGGGCAAAATTATTTTTCGTTTTAGACAGAAGCCTTGGCATTAAACATGTAGAGAGAGCTGGCTGAACACTAGAAAATTTTGATTTTCTTTGCAGACTTTGTTCTGCCTGTTTAATCTCTAAATATAAAAAGATGAGGAATTATTTAAAAGTGAAACTGACTAATGAATTTTGGAACGTGATAAAAAAAGATGAGGTTTAACTAAGAACAGCATACAGCCTACATGTAGGGCAGAAAGTATATACAGTATAGTCAGATATCAAAGAAGTTAACCTAGGTTCGGTACATTATGCCTTAATGTATATTCAGTCCTCCATTTCTTGGTAGAGAAATAGAAAAGTCCTTTGAGCTAGGCATTTAATGTTTGAACTCTTGTCTGTAGTGGTCATTGAAATGTTAACAGGCCATTTGTTTAATGTGCGCCAGATCATGCGTGAAGCCTCAAAACCTTCACATTTCTTTCAGCTCTCTCCTTCTTACTTGGAAAAAATCCAGTTCTCAGTCACACAAGCTTACTCCTTGCCAACTTTCAATCAGCTAAAGCAGCAGCTCTAAGTGTTCTCTAAGGTTTTTAGCCCGAGTAACCACATCATCGCTAAAGGCTTTTGGCTGCTCTCCACACCTTTCATTTTCTAAAAAATGCTAAAGAGCTATCTGCCATTTGGCTTAAAGGCAAGGAGGAGTTACGAGCATTAAGGCTTGTTGGTAGAATAAACAACAAAAATGCTTACTTCCTTATCAGTTTAATACAATTTATTAATACTTCAAAAATATTGGATATAAAACCAATACTTAATTTACTGTTAATTAGACAGTAATTAGACAGAAAAGTATTTCAATTTCACCTTTTAAAAATCACAAATTGAGGAGTCAGTTGAGAAAATCCAAATAATGTCAATGAAAACTAACAAAGATCATGTTTTTTGTTTATCTGTTTTGCCTTGTATCCTACATTTAAATGAATCAAAGCCGAAACATGTGACTCACCATACTGTTCAACTCTGAGTCATCGTAGCTGTCTAATGGATGAGGCCCAGGACCCCCAAGGGGCTCAAGACCCTCTTCATCCCACATGTAGGTTCCACCAGAGCTGTTGGAGGGTGACAGCTCCACAGATGAAACCTGGGGGGCATCACCATGCTCTGGAGACAACACCAGTGATCCCTGGGAGTCCTGCATAGGGCTTTCTTCTTTATGCCCTGCAACAAAATAAACATACTGCCACAAAAGATAACACATGAATCTATTTGAATTTCTTTTCAATTGTTTTTTTTTTCTTTACCAGCAATATCCACTGACTCCCAATCACTGGTCTCATTGAGAAGGCCGTGTGGGTGGATATTGCTCCCAGTTTTCCTGTTGTCAGGCAGGTCCCCATCACTGAACACATCTCCCACACTGTCAAAGTCATCTAGAAACTCCTCACTTGTGTCACCTCTTTCTGGAGATGAAGCAGAAGATAAAGACATGTCCTCCAAGGTCTCGCCTGCTGCTTGGCCAGAGCTCTGCCTAAGTGCACCACTTCCTCCTTCTTTTCCTTCTCCGGAGCTTCTATCATTGTCACTGTTTGCATTTTCAGCCTTACCATTTGGCTCAGCATCTATTTCTATCCCTAGTAGTCCTTGACAATCAGGGGCATCTGAAGAGCTGATATCCTCTTTGACATTACCTGGAGAAAGAGGCTTCTCCTGCTTGGCCTGTCTGGATCGAGGCAGCTTGTAGCACAAAGACCCCCCGCTGGTGCCCATTGACTTAGTCAGGACACTACTGGGGAGCAGAGGCTTCCTTAGAGCACGAGGAGTAGCAGGTGCTGGAGTGATCAAGGGGTTAGGCAGAGAGGAGGAAGCTGGAGGAGTTCTGTTGTACTGAAGGCCTCCAACTCCACCTAAACCACTTGAACCTCCAAGGCCGCCATGTAGTCCTAAACCCATTCTTCCATTACTATACTGAGGAGGTTTTATAAAACTATTTCGTGGAGGCCGGAGCTGAGTGTTGGCCAAAGGCTTAGCTAGCTCCACAGCCCGATTAAAGGAGAAAGACCGTATCATAGGCTCACTGGTTGGCGAAGGAATCTGCTTAAAGTGTGTAAAGCTGTTTGAACGAACCATGTTGTCCAGTGCCAAGATCTTCAGGCTCTCACTTGACTGTGACAGGCTGTCTTGAGAGCTGCTCCTGGTAGAGTTGGAGCCTAACCTTGGCCGCACAAGGCGAGAATCTGATCCTGTTTGACCAGGAATGCTAGAGCCATTATTGCCAATTTTAGAACCTCCATTCAGTGGGCTCTGACCTAATTTTGTCCCAAGTTTGGGAGTCATCTTTGAGGACTGCTTGGGAATGGCCTTGGGGCTGGAGACAGCCACTATCAAAGAACCTGATCTGTGTATCTTAGGAGTTGCTGGAGAGCCATTCTTCACCTCCTTGGTAATTGAGGGAAGCTGAGTCTGAGCCTTGTCTTCACTACCATCTTCAGGGCTAGTGGGAATAGTTGAACTGGAGGGGTTTATCCCTTCATCTCTCTTCCATTTCAGGGAAAATGGAGAGGCACGGATCACACCATTTGGGCGTGTTCCTGGGGGAGAGCTCTTTCCATCTTGAATAGGGGTGGCTGGATTTGCAAAACCATTGGAAACAGGGTTAGTGCCACTAGTTGAGGACCGTCCACCGAACTTAGGCAGTCTGGATACCATAGCAGACTTGATGGGTGCTTTTTCTTCCATTAGATGCCAACAAAGGCATGGAGGGGCACGGAATTATACACAGCTGAGGAAAGAATAAGACAGAATGAGAGGTGATTAGAGCATATGTAACTTGACTTGGGATATTCCCATTAATAATCAGACATCAGAATACTTTATTAATCCCAGGGGGGAAATTGCTCACTGAACGAAATTATAATAATAACATGTATGTCATAATTGCATTTAATTGGTTTTCTATGCTGATAACTTGTTTCAAAAATAAAATAGTACATGATAAAATTGCAAAGCTAATATGTGTATTATTTTTATCTTATATCCACGCCCCACTTCAAAAGCCAAAAACCCACACCCCCACAATGTTTTAAAGTTATTTAAATAGTCCAAGTGCTGGTTGCAGTTTTTTCCATTTTTAAAATGACAATAGCATCAGCAAACTCTTGTTTATGTATTTATTTACAAAAATCATATTCATTTAACTTAGGTTGACAGACATGTTTTTTCCTAATCATGCACACCACTTGCAGTGGCTCTATGACCCACAGTTTGAGAACCATTGGACTAAATTTTATTGTACTGCATCCTGTATTATAAAAAACCATGTTGCACTGTTACACTGTACACTGGTCAATCATTTCAGTATTATTCTAATGATTATCTGACTTTTAGTATTACAACTTAACATTTTTAAGTCTCACCAACATCAAAACCTACCAATATAAGAAGCTGAGGAAAAGCCCAACCCATGAGAAATTGAGGGACAGCAGAATGTAAATATACTTCAGAAACTCCAATTACCAGTTAAACACACAAGCATACACATGCAATCGCATGTCCTCATCAGTAACGCTATTATAATTATCTAGTGATAATCCAGTAGGCTATTCCTTTCCACCTGCCGCAATGGTTGTTGGTTGTCTCCTTTTTATAGACTGTTGACTGTGAATAACATTAGGAATTAATCTGGCAGGCGTGGGTGACTTCAAACTTTGTCACGGTAAGTCTGTGTTGATGTTTGCATGACACATGGGAGACAAAAAGGCTAAAAGAGTCTCTGCCCGTTCAGCTGTCTCTTAATAACAATAACAAATTCAAATCACACACGGTAAATCTGATGCCTATTCACTGAACACAGTTGGAAATATCTGTGACTCCACATAGCAGATGGGAAAAGCTTGCAGCAAAAAAAACTGTGTGCTTGTAATAAAAAAGCACCTTCAGCTGCTCCCTTGAATTTCCCCAAGGGGGCACCACAGCATATGAATCTACATAAGTAATTTTACAGAGATTTTACACTGGATGCCCTTCCTGATGCAACCCACCCATGATGGAACTGGCGTACGTCCCCAGCTGGACTCAAACCAGGGACCTTTTGCTTGCGAGGCCAATATGAAAACTGTTGCACTAATGATACATCTGAAATAAAGTGACTCTTACACAAACTCCTTAGATGAAAGAAATGCTTAATAAGAAGTTAATAGAATAATCAGCTTTAATTTTCACAGTGCTTTACGCATGATATATTTTGCATCTGGCACTGGTTTTGGAAAATTTGGTGCCAACATGCCTGGCCAATGAAAAAAATGGGTAAATCAATAGACACTGCCCGGGGGACAAGGGGAAATCAGTGCTGGGAAGGCAGCCAGCATACTGAATGGTGACTGGAGGATGTACAATACGTAAAGGCAATGAAGGGGGAACACAAGGCTGTTTCCTCTCACTCATTGTTGGATTTATTCAGTTTCAGTCAGCCCTGTGACAAGTATACATATGTTGGTGGTGCACCTATACGTTATAGCCATCTGGCTAGAGCTAGAATACTGCACATTGAAAAGTTGCTGATATCCAGATGGTTGATGTAGTTACCAGAAAGCAAACAATCTGTGTGAGGACAGAAAGCAATTACTAAAAGCAAAGCATTAACAGAAAATCAACCAAATTATATGACCAAATGCTATTTAACCAGAACGTCAATGACATAGTAGCTTATCTAGCTAACAATTCATCACAATTCACAGGTTACTGTAATGTGTGAAATACAGAAAGAAGACGCTAAGTTTTCTTAACATTGGCTGGCTGTATGGCACAAACCAATGAGAATTAAAATCCACTGAGAAGTCAAAGAGGCTTGACACCCGCCCTTTCATTTCTTCACCATGAAATGAAAGCGTTTGAGTTCAGTATTATTACTAAATGGTCAGCAGTAAATATGGTCACAAAAAGCATGAAAATATCTGAAAATATCTGAAAATGTCTGAACACATCAGCATGACATAGCATTGGCCCTATTACTGATGTTAGCATAATGGTGACAGGAAGGCCTTCCTAATGTAGGAGTCAACTAATGGAGCACTCCCTTCATGATTATGACCAATAAGATCATGATGATCACCATCTAATGGGATACAACTGGTATGCAAAATGTGTGGTACAGCTATCACAGCACTGTTCACATCAGATCTAGAATCTTAAAGAAGAGAACTATGAAAAATCTCCCAACATGATAGGAACAGCACATGTAGGAATGGCAACAGTGAAATGTTGCAAATCGACCATAAAGTTTTCCATTCGAAAAAACAGGAAATTTTGCTGATCATGCTGACAAAACAAATAATTGCCCACCAGGACCCGATGCCATACTTATGTCAGGGTTCTAGATGCTGACAGGCCCAAATCAAGCTTAAGACATTGTTATCCCATAAATAAACCTAATGATGGCATTTATGTATAGATGGCAGAGGGGCACACACAGCCACTCATTTTATTAACAGTACAATCCTGTGCCTGTAAAATGACAAATATGAGCTTAACCTTGAACTTATGTAGAATTCAGGTGAAGATCTATCAGGAGATCATTGTGTGCAAGTTTCACTAAAATCTAACCAATACTCTAGGAGGAATAGCATGTCTTGAGAATTGCTGAAGGAAAGACAATGAACACCTTACCACAGTATTAGCTCAACAGTCCTTCAGGCCAGGTGAGCTAAAAATACAAATGATCATTAACGAAAAGCATACTGTATTGTAGCTCTTTGGGAGATCAAGCAGTTACCCCATGACTGAATCCCTGAAAAACTTTCAAACAGACACAAACACAGAGCAATAATTCTTTGAACTCTGAAGAGGTGAGGGATGATTTTATGTGTCACAATGTGGGTCTCCTATCTAGGAAAAACCTCTGCACCACAGTGCCCCATATTCCCATGTGGACAAACATATTATATTCATATTCAAAGAGATTCACACACCACGGCCACAGAAGTGTTTGGCGATGCCACCTTCCTAATCTGGTTCATAAACACATGTGTATGAACACAAACACACACACACACACACACACACACAAAATCAGGTCAGCGTGTGTGGACAGGCCCACCAAAGCCTCTTTGCCCTGGAGGGGGCAGGGACTGTGTGTGTCTATGTGTGTTTAATGGGTAGCGATTAGACTAAGGGTTTTTACTACAGTGGCCCCACAACATTTCAAGTTTCATTCATTTCCACAGTGGCAGGTCACTACTAGATAGCAAATCCACACAGTAAACATGGAAAATATTTGTTCATTTGGGTCATCCCCCTCATCACATACTGAACATTACAATGTTTACAGAGATGTAACAAAGGAAAAATAATATTGCTAGGGTCTCGCCACTTATATTATGTTGCGCATGTAATATGTGTGTCATAAATTCAAAGAAATGCATAGAGATATGTCATCAGACCTCAAATGTTAAGGTAGTTAATATTTATAATGTATACAAATTAGGGGTGGGAAGAAAAGAAAAAACATCTAAACAGCATAGTATCTCAATATTTTGTGGCAATATTGTACCAATACAGGTTTACCAAATATCAGTGTCTATATAAGCTGCAGGTACAAATCAAAATTTTTAATACAATCTATTGCTTTTTCAGTCCAGCTATTTAGTATATGTCCATTTTTAAATTCTTCAGGCTGCATAATTTATGCTTGCTGCATTCATTTAAATTGGATTAAACTGTAAAACAAACAGTCTGTCATTCATGATAGGTTTTAATGACACTGTTAGTCAATATGTCTGCTTGACAATCCCACTGTGCAGCAAAAGAAATGACTAAAGTGAGAAGAACAAATTTGAAACTTTAGCTCATTAGATAAAACCAATTTTCATGAAGTGTTTCAGATGAAAAAAGGTGATAAACCACAATATATTGGCATATATATTACTGCAATACTTAGCATAATGCAAAATGTTTAAAACTGCAACAGTATCATACTATGTGTCTTGATAATATTGTGTGGGGTCTTTGGTGATCCCACTTCTGATACAAATAGACACTAAGTAAAATGTAAACATTATTTTGATAAACTGTGAACAGCTGAAGTTTTTAATGACTGCAAATTAGCTGACAAATAATTTCCTTTCATGACCACCTTGTAAATATAGGGCTTAGGATGGGTATTGCCTGCATTGAATTTTCAGTGTAGGCAAATATAGAATATTCAGGTTTGGTTGTCATTACTGTTTTCAGTAATCACAGCAAAATTTAGCTAATATTTATTTACATTTTTCCTGCAAAACTGTATTATAAAAATACCTCTAAGCAAAAAACACCAAAAAACTTTACCATTTACAAAAGGATGATTTTAATTAGAAAACAGGACAAATAATCTGACTGAGCACTTAAAATATAGTATATGACTGGTCTTTTACTCAGTGCTACACACAGAATATGGTTGCTACCCAGCTCTAGTCCCATCAAAAGTACAAAGACAAAGGTCAGCACAACAGAGCCACAAATAAACAAGATTTTAACTGACTGACACACATTCAGAGGTAGTGCCATAAACCGTGCAGACCATCTGTCAAACGCTCATATCTGAAGACCTGCCCCTCCCCCAGAACCAAGTACTGGTAAATAAATAAATCCCTTTACTAAAATCAAGTATGAGGCCTGTACTAAAGCAAAATGGTTTTTTACGTGACTCATGCATATGAAACAACAAATTAAGGTGAAGGAAAAGAGCCGAACCCAGAAATACAGTCCAGCTGTAGTCAGGGTTATTATATTTCTCTGTACTGAAAACATGATGTTACAGGAAAAACGAATTATAAACACAGCTGAAAGCCTCTAATAAGCTTATCTGAAGCTGGTTCAACACTGAGGTCTACAGAGTGTAATGTAAACAACTGTATTTAGCTTGATATCCGAAGCCTGACTATGCAACAGTAGGCAGAGGAAGGGTTTAAATGAGTAAAAGAGAAGAGGAAGAGACAAAGACAGACATACAAATACAGTTAGAATTGGAGAGACAGAGACAAGACTCAAGGAAGACATTTCCCAGAGAGATCCACAGCTGGATCAGCAGCTCAGCAGTGATTCCTGTTTGTGAAACCAACTGTAAAGTGGCATGACATCTTTTCTTACTTTCTGTCCTAGTAGGAAAGTGGGCTTTATTTCTTCGTGACAGTAAAGCTATTTGGCCTTCCTTCATTTCCAACTCAGAAGACAGCCAGGCAGAAAGCACCTAGCAGTGAAGCAGGAAGGCTGAAAAATCTGATCCAGACTAGTAAGGTCATTCATATCTCTTCTGGCAAAACTTTCAGTTTTGATGCACACACATGCACACAAACTAGAGAGATGCATTCTTCAGGAGTAACAGGATGGATGCAGATAGGATGCGACAGCCTGAGGGCTATGATCTATTGGGTCACTGGGGCTACGCATGAATGGAGGTACTCTACTACACACAGTAAATCCCCATTCCTGCTGTTTATCCCCACAGCTAGTCTGTCCCTAACTCCCACTGCTCATAGTTCCCTATCATTACAAAGCCTCCAAACCATTTCTCTATAGAGCAGTATGTCAGGCCATATCCATCTTTATTCGACTATCTTTCAGTCCATTTTGAATAATTCAGGAGAGGAGAAGTTTATTTGACTTTATGCAAACTCTGGAAACCTAGGAGAAGACTACAGCATGAGGGAGGCCAGGGAAGATACAATTTTTAATGGGGGTTCATATAAATATATTTATGTATTTCCTTATGCACTGACCTTATAATCCAAAGAAAAGCATTTTCTGTATAAATTCCAACAGAAGATGTATATTAAAATGCAAAAAAAATATACAGAAAACCAAAAAATTGTCATATTAGGTTGCACTGGACATCACTGCGTTATAGATTTTAGTTCCATCTGTTAACTTGTAGATTGTACTTAACTGTAACTAATTGCCATTTAAAAAAACTAGATGTGAAATCTTTCACCTGTAAAAGATGACATTTTTCCCTTGTAAGATCCAGATATACCATTCATATTTGGGCCAAAAAGCTGAAATTAAAAAGCAACCTACTAATCATATGAGGGTATAAGCCTACCCAGTTTGGTGAAGGTTCTCGAAATCAATAATGATTTATTACATTGCAAATCTCTACAGTGGATGCAGACAAGGTGGTGCCACCAACAGGTGCTTATTATTTCTCTGTCTGAGAAATATAATAAGCAGACATGATTTTGCACTGTAAATTGCAGTGTAGCTGTTGTACAGCATTTCTAAAAGAATCTGAACTAAAGGAGAACCTATCTGCTTCAAGAAATTTTTGGTTTACCAACTCTATGATGCAGTTCTCTTTTAGGGGGTTTTATCCCAGACACAAATGGCCTTTTCTTTGTCTGCAATAAACTCATTTTGTCAATCATCAATTTTCTGCAACTTTGTGTATTTTTAAAATATTTCCAAGACAAATATTGTTAGGTAATTTTTAAAGTGGCATATTTCAAGATATGATAACCTAAAGCGGTTGAAAGCAACAAGTACATTACTTAATTTGGCAGTGAACAAAAAAATGCATTAAGCCAACAGATAAATGTGAAAAATGTTTTACACAGTAAAACTAAACAAAATGACTATTTTTTTTTTCCTTACTGTAATAGCTCTGAGTAAACCGTTTTGCTATACAGAGCAAGTGGTGGCCTAAAGTAAAGCAAAATGTTTACAGCAGCTTGGTGAACACTATATCAGTGTTAGGAAATACATTAATTTAAAAAGGGATACAGCGAGACTTGTCTTCTCTTTTGAATAAAAATAGCTGCATATCTAAGCAATTCATGTCCACCTGGAAATAAGAAAAAGGACTGAAAATACAGTGGGGAAAACATGAAAGGGGAGAGAGAGGAAGGATTGAGGGAGCAAATGACTCAAACCCTTTTTTGGCACTTGCCCTGATTTGTAAGATAGGTACATCTTGCAACTCTTCTGTACCCTCCTATCCTTTCTATATCTTCCTGACCATCTTTGTAAATCTCTCTTTCCTGGTGCAGAACTAATCAATATATGGATCAATAGATATACAACCCCTGTCTGAAGAATCTAGTATGTCATCCAGCCTGCTCTATTGTGTAAAAATAAATAAGTTTTAAAGTCCATGAACCACCCAGATAAGTTAAAGCAGCTTTACAGTGGTCTCAGTCATCAAGGGCTTGTGTTAAACAACTAAAGTACTAACACATTTTTAAAAAGACAATATACAACCGAAGCAACTTCATACAGAACTAAGTCAAAACCAAAACACAGCTTCATTTACATATATTGACTGAGTCCAGAGACTCAGTGGGGTAATAACTAGGCCAGTCATCTGGACAGGGCAGTTGTGAGCCATAGCTGTGTCCCTGAAGAGATTAACAGAGTGCTATTAGAGCAGGCTAATAGAATGAGACAGGGATGAAAGTAACACTGGCGCTAGACTAATGTGTATTGAGTGAAAGCAATACTGGGCAGAGCTGCACTGACACTAAAAGATGCTAATCCAATGAGAAAGAACAGAAGATTTGGTAATGTTCTATACTAACTGTGATAGATCAAATGAGAGAGTCCAACAGAGGAAACAATGAGTGCACAGAGGAGGAGAAAGCTAAGGTGTGGCAACTTGCTTCATTGAGAACTACAGCTGGACCACATCAGCTACAGACGCAAACATAGCACCATATAAATTCATCTGTCAGTTGCAGTCACCTAGTATAATCCCTAATATGCACCACAGAAAAAGTAGATTAAAAATATTACCTTAACTTACTGAACTTATGTTGACTTGTTCAATCATTTTAATCCGCAAATTTATTAATAAGATGAGAGCTCAACACCGCCAAGTGGATCTGCATTGTGTTTCCGCCATCATCTAAACTGAAAGTATGGTAGCAGTCGAAAAAAGTAGAGCACAGGAAAAGGAAGACACTCTTCAAAGGTTGAGCTGCATGCTCCCCTGCTCTGTTGTTGCATGCGTGTAATGTGTCGTGTGTGCTGATGGCTGTGTGGGTGGAGAGAACAGAGCCTTTATGAGGGCTTTAATATTTGATGGGGAATCTTTTAGGAATCCTACCCAGTGTGCTGAGAAAGGCGAGGAGAGCAGAGGAGAGAAAGCAAACCAAAAACATGATCCACAATATGTTACAAAGTCTAAACACTAAAGCCACACAATCCATCCAACACTGGAAGGTTTATCTACAACCTGAAGTAGCAATTTTCAGTGCTGCCCTATAATATCATGAGATTACCAGAGGGAATACTCAAGGAAAACAGATCCTGCCTCAGCTGCCCAGAGAAACTGCCTCCAGTAAAGAGGAATATGCTGTGGTTCTTGTAAAGATTCAGTGTGAATTCAATTTCCCACCACTCATTTCATGGTTGACACACCACACTTGTTCCATTCAATCAACCATTTCTGCTAAGTGCTGGCAGTAAAGCCATTTGAGCGCTGCCACTTCATCCTGTTGTCTGTGATGTCACATGCTCACAGTATGAAGTCTTAAGCAACAGTCATTATAGCAACAGAACTGGAGGTTAAAACGCAGCATTTCCAAAGCATAATTAAGGTCTTATGTTGTTTCATGTAATGCTTTTGCTTAATGCTTCAATCAAAGTGAGTTGTTCTGCGTGTATGTGATTACATTGGTGGTACAAAGCAGACAACTGTGAAGCTAACTCTAGCCAAAAATTTTTGCCACTATGTGACTCTGAATGGCAGAGGGATGGATATTTTTGCTGTGTGACATTAATTTGCGATATACTTTATACGCTCAGCCATCAAACTGACAAAGAAAGTCTTAACCAAACTGAGTCACAGTGCTGACGAGTCACGCCCTTTAAAAAGTTCTGTTAATTCGCCCTGACTCAACCGTTAGACTCACAAATCTTACTGAGGTGTCAAAAACAGTAGAAGTCTTGGTGGCACTTGTATAAATCTAATTATGTTTGCTGTCATAGCAGGACACATGTCAACTCTGCCATCATCCTAACACCATCCCACCATTCAGTTTTTAGCGTATGTGTATGACATGCATAGAGGGACATTTCTCCATCTTCTCCCTCCATTTTACATGACCTTCACTTGAACCACGCTGAGAGAACACTACAGTGGAGCTGACAGCGCCGTTTAATTCTTATGATTCTTATGATCTTATGATTATGATTGGCAACGAGGGCAAGAACAGCTGATAAGTGTCGCCAAGCAACAGCGCAGGTGTCAGTCATTGTCAGTGAGGCCATTAGAGCTGTTCATGTCACTGGGAGCCAAAAGGAGGGAAAGGTTTTGAAGTGAGACCACAGAACACCATATTACTGTTGGGTCAGACACATAAGGTGCAGAATAACAATACCTTTAGGCGACCAACAATTTCAATTTAGTCATGAATGAGCAAGAATGGGGCTCACCTGAAGGGACTCCATTGTGTAGGGTTTCCACCAAGGAAGAAGTTACTCCCAGTAGGTGGGGGTGGGAGTAATTCAATACAATTTAATGTTGCACTCAACTGCTGTAGCGCTATCTACCTGTTTTAATGCTAATCACTAATTTTGTGGCGACAGTTTATGTGCACTTCTGCACACAGAAGGAGATATAGAGACACCCGGGAGTTCATTATCCACATTCACCATAAAGAAAATGCAACATGTATACACTATATGAACAAAAGTATTGGCCCACTCCTCTTAAACACTGAATTAAGGCATTTTATTCAGTCCTATTGCCACAGGTGTATAAAATCAAGCACCATGCAGTCTGCCTTTTAGAAACATTTGTAAAAGAATGGGCAATTCTAAAGAGCTCACTGAATTTGAAA
Organism: Etroplus canarensis; assembly: GCA_015106775.1. NCBI lineage: Eukaryota > Metazoa > Chordata > Actinopteri > Cichliformes > Cichlidae > Etroplus > Etroplus canarensis. Next base: position 14,315 of record VUQH01088528.1, on the reverse strand, counting down.
TTGCAAAAACATTCACATTTCTTGCCACCTAGATATTCCATGATGAACTGTAAGGGGTATTATTGCTAATCTGAAACGTTTAGGAACTACAGCAATCCAGCCACAAAGTGGCAGACCAAGTAAAGTTACAGAGTGGGGTCACCAAGTGCAGAGTCCTGAGGCGCATAGTGCGTAAAAGTTTCCAACACTCTGCTGACTCACTAACTGCAGGGTTCCAAACCTCCTCTGGCATTAACATCAGCACAAAAACTGTGCACTGGTAGCTTCATGGTATGGGTTTCTAGCCTGACATCACCAAGCACAATGCCAGGTGTCAGATGGAGCAGAGTAAGGCATGCCACCACTGGACAGTGGATTAGTGTAAACAGGTTCTGTGGAGTGGAGAATGATACTTCCCTACCTGGCAGTCTGAGTCTGTTGAAAAAAAGGAGAACATTACCTGCTTGACTGCTTGACTGTGTCAGCTGTAAATTTTAGTGGAGGAGAGATAATGCTGTGGGGTTGTATTTCTAGGATTAGTTCTAGTGAAAGGAAATCTTTAATGTTTCAGATTACAAAGACATTTTGGACAACCCTATGCTTCCAACTTTGCGGGAACAGTTTGGCGACCAGCATGACTGTGCCCCAGTGCACAAAGCAAGGTCCATAATGGTAGGGTTGGATAAGTCCGGTGTGGAAGAACTTGACTGGCCCGAACAGGGCCCTGACATCAACCCCATTCAACACCTTTGGAATGTACTAGAATGAACACTGCAAGCCAGGCCCTCTCATACAACATCAGTGTCTGACCTCACAAATGCTCTTCTGGATGAATGAGCAAAAACTCCCACAGACACACTTCAAAATCTTGTAGAAAGCTCGGGCACAGCAGGCCAACAGGCTTGTAATTCATAGCCAGAAACCCTGCACATGTGGACCATTATAATTAGAAAATGTGATGAAAATAATAACAATTTCTGCAATTTTGCATAAAGCTCACTTCTTCTGTTGTTAAAAACTTGCGTGACTCCCATCTCCTAACTTTGGTCTATTTAGGGGCTAAATCTAGTCAGTGGGAAACATTCACTTTTTTTAAATTCTTGAAGAAGTAAAAAACACAAACAGAATGGCAAGTGTTTTAATCTATAACTGAGGGAAGACAGACAAACTAAACAAATCTTTAGCTTATTGATGTGTTTTAGATAACGTGTTACCAAATCACTTTAAACATATTTTCTGCAAGAAGTCCACGCACATGTAACATGATCATGTAGGACCTCCACCTTATTAAAGAGCAAGTGGATAGTACAGCACTTACTAAATTTTTATCGTCTGCATTCAATTCACCGCAAAACATTAGATAAATATTACTTTCTAAGCTAAAATATCTCCAATGTAAATCAACAGCACAGAGGAAATAGGTTATGCTGTTACAAAAGCAAATCATATGTAGTTAAAATTGTGCAGTAACTTCTCAGTATAATGTCAGGCTTTATATGCATCAATAGTTTAATTAGCATAAACACTGAAATGACCCTAAAACCATAACATTTTTAAGGAATGTTCCATTCATCAGAATCAGAATCTGAGTGCTTTATTAATCCCCGGTTGGGATTAATTTAGATTAATTAGATTAATTTTCACTTTTTTAATCATAAAAGCACCATTTTTCACATGAGTTACAAGTGTAATGCACACAAATTTAAACAGTATCCACAACTCAGGGTCACATTCAGAGTTCATGGTATAGCCCAAGTTATTTCTTGGAAGATACCAGATCAAAGGTATCACTCTCTATACAGTATCAACAATTTATCTTCACACAGACGTGATTATAACTGAATCATTCCCAGCTTATCTTAGAGTCTCCCCTACAAACTTGTTATCTGGAAAAGTCAGTCAAAGCAATGCCACCTAAATCTTCTGTTTCTCAGTCGACTTGTCAACCCCCACCCACTCACAGTGAATGTGCTGCTAATCATATTCCCTGCATTTGCCTAGAGTAAGCTAGCTAGCTACCTAGGCAAATTAACAAAGGGAGGTAGGCATACACATTCTACAATGTTACTGCCTGGCGCTAGGCTTTACTTATGTAAGACTAACTTCTGGTGCACTCACTCTATCCTGTGAAAGAGGGGCACTCACAGCACACAACAGACTAGAGAATAAGAATAAAAAACACATTTTGTAGACAGAAAAAGGCATGCTGTTTTGTTTGGATTTGATGCAGCCAATACAAGGTTATTACAATTAATGAAAACTAAACTTAAACTAAAAATGAGAAAAAAAACATTTTAGTTAAAAGCAAGGAAAATAAAAATCTGGCAACTAAAACAATGCTGTGCGCTCACAAAATTAACTAAAATAAAATGAAAATATACAAGAAATGTCCTTAGGTTTAGTCTTTGTCAATTTGGTCAAATCTGATAGGACAACCTGTCTCATGGGGTTTTGGTGCATCTGTTTATTGAGAATGAAGGATCTCTACATGACTGAGAGTCAGCTGCCCTCACCAAGTATTATGTTTGTACTGTAATTTCTAATATTAAGATCTTTAAACATCCCCTGACAAATACCATCCATATCATGATTAAAAAAGCTAAAATTAACACTAAAACTGATAAAAACTAAAACTGAAACTGAACATTTTCAAACAATAAAAAATAAAATGAAATGAATAAATAAATAAATAATAAATCAAACTAAACTAAACTGAAAACAAAAACTCAAAACAAAATAAAAATAAAATCTAATTACAAAATAAATAACTACTATAACTCTAAGTATACTAACTTTAAGCCTGACTTCTTCCCAACTACCTCATGACACAATATAAAACAGAAGGAAACTAAGACAGGTGACAAATGTGGCTTTTATAAAATAAAAACAATCCTTTCCATGACTATCCACATAAAGGTCATGCACATGAGACATAAGTCTAAATAGTAAGCTTTTAATAGATGTTCCTAGTGGATTTATCCTCTGTGAATGGACAGTACAGTGCTATTAGGTCAGCTTCCTCTATGACCCACTTCCCTGTTTCCTGTGCCTCCATTTCTGCTCACTATTAGACTGACTGTCTTAAAAAAACTCCTACCAATTTCTACTTTTATATAGCAGGTAGCGAACAGTTTCAGGTGAAGCCAAGAGAACAAAGCATGCGCACATCAAATCAAGCCACAGGTGGGTTTTTTGTTTGCTTTTGTGTCCATTTTTTTCAACACAGTCTGCAGATGTTAAGTCAACTAGAGGAGAAACTAACTGAAAGAGTGCCTGAGATAACAGAGTAATACTTCTATTTACCTCAGGAGACTTGCAGGAAAAAAATGAATGGATACTCAAATGTCTGTGTCCCCCTGCTGTGTAAACTGCTTTCAGAAACAGAAAGGCACCATCACACAATAAAATCCATTATGTGCTGAAGTAAAGCTGCTGCGGTTGAGCATGTCATGCAAACAAGAGTGTCTGAGTATTGCATTCATGTCTGTGCATGTGATTGCAAAAACTGACATTTGGAACAGCATTGGTTTCGCCTTTGAGGAAGATGTAAATAATGAGTCAAATGGTATTGAAGTCTCACAATAACCCAGCCATCAGATCCAGAACAGGTGTGTCAAAGGAATAAACCATGTAAAATAATACTGCATACGGAGTGAAAGTTTTCCTCGAGAAAAAAAAATTAGGAGTGACATTACATGGCAGTGCTGGATGACTAAAAAGGGGCGATCTGCCAAATGAAACTGGTGCACTAACATGAGTATAAAACACTGGACCAGCTTTTATAAAACTGTGGACTGCTTTGGAAACAATCCATTATGTCTGAGAATAAAACCCATTTTGGACAGATGCTTGCAAATTACAGGTAGTCTCACATGGTAATTGAGAATGACTCAGCAGTGATTGTGCAGGCAGGCAGAGAGCGAACGTTCAACCTCATAACAGAGCACACAATCCTCAGCACATGTCCAATGTCTGATCCTGAGGACGTAACCACTCTATATCACATGACTCAAAGCCTTCAAGGATTATTGAAGGAGACTTAAGGGTTTTTAAAGGAGAGTGATCCCACGACCTCTTGTAGTGAAAGTTTAAAATAGATTATGTTACCTGACGCTAACAGGAAATGGAGAGGAACTTTTTAATGGAGAGCCATATGATACATGCTCAAAGCCACATGTCAGTGGAGCTGGACTTAATAATTTGCCTGTTCTGATACTGATTGGTTTGGTGTGTATTCAGTTTCAGTTAGTCATTCTTTTCCATGGCTCGTGTTAAGGAGCTCACTCTTGTCCATGGACAATTTAAATAAAAGTTACTGAAACAAAATGCTTGTCCTCCATGATGACTATAAACATGAAAGGTGGCAAAAGTATATGCAATTTTAAAGTTGACATTGCACTCCTGGCTTTGATCGATTAGATTAATAATTGATATACTGCAATTGTCTTAATTCCACTTTTTTTATTTTATTTATTTATTATTTATCTACCTGTTGTACTTAACAAGTCACCTGGACTTTTTGGTCTATAAGTCAGTGTTTATCAAAGCAGATGAGCCTTTGCTACCTTATTTGACAGAGATATATGTATAGTATTTTAGCGTAGCGGTTTGCGCATTCGCCTTACAAACGAAAGATCCCCGGTTCGATTCCAGGTGGGGATACAAGCCCCTCTCACCACAGAGGGTTCGACAGGAAGGACATCTGGTGTAAAGCCTCTGCCAAATTACCAATGCAGATTAATCCGCTGTGGCAACCCCATGATGGAGAATACAAGGAAGCAGCTGAATGGTACATTTTATATGCACATTATTTTCCTATTTCCTATTTCTGACAATTTGATGAACAAAATGTGTATTATGCTTGAGGAAATGAAAAATTAATCGAAAAACTAGTTACCTTTTTTATAATTCTGATGATTTTACATAGGTTGTTTCTCGACAGTGTGCATGCGCCAACCTGCTTGCAGCCTGTTGCAGATACTCCGTTTATTTTGTCAAAATTTTCTTTAATTCTTTAATTTCTTCTTCTTTAATTTACCTACTCCTTTCAAATTTATACAGTATTTATTTATCTATGACTGAGCATCTATAACAAATTACAATTTCCCCCCTTGGATTAATAAAGTATTCTAATTATGATTCAAAAAATAAACATAAAAAATGTTAATGTTTCTGCATTTCTGTTGTTTTCTCTGCTGAAAGTATACTAAACTATAACTCCAAAACCTGGGTGCATACCAAACTGTGGATTTAGTGTTTTGATAAACCTCTAATGAAGGCCTGGTATATATTTAGTAGGTTAAAATGAGTTATAACCCATATAGTATTCCCATTTACTTTAAACCCATTTAAAAGTATTATTTTTCCTGTAGAAACCAATAGGATTTGATTCACAGAGACACATGAATAGAAAAGAAATTGTTTAAATGCAACCTACACTTTTCCAAATGTGACACATGAATATGTCTGTTGTAAAACTAGTATATTCTATTTTAAGTCAAAATCTTGATAACATTATTCCATAGATGTGCCAGCAATGATACACATCTGCTGCCACCACCCTGCATTGTGTTCATAATTATACCTTTTTAAACACTATTGGGAGAACCAGATTAGAGGAGCTATTTCACTGGCAAAACTATTTCCAAAAAATGTAACTGATATTTTTTAATTGTTGCCTTGCAAAACACCCACCTACAAATTTTGATATAACAGAAAATTTTGAATACATCACTTTCTGTATGTGATGAGATGGTTTGCCAAAGAAAGAGAAATTTTCATTCTTCTTTTTGAAACATTACTTGCTGTAGAATAGATCAAATAGATCATTTTGAATCACTGTCTAGTCATTTACAGCAAATAAACTAACAGTCAGCTGTGAAGGACCACTTGGCTGACATAACATCCAAAGAGTTTATCTAAAAATACTTCTTATTCCAAGGGTATTTCCTGATCTCTGAAGGACACTTTCACTCTAAGCACCTGACTCTGTGTTTGCCTATCAGAGATCCCGTGTCAACACTCTACTACGTACTGAGCTATTCCAATCCTTTAAACATCTGTGGTCTTACCGAGGGAATGACAGCACTGATAAGCGTGGCTAAGTATAGCTCTAATGATAGGCCACATACAGAGAGAAGAGGGCAAGGACAATCAGAGAGAAGTCAAAGCCAAATCAAGCCACTTGGCTCTCAGCACAATGCAGCACACACTAAAACCTGCACAAAAATGCAAATAATAATCAACAGGATTGAGCATGTACAAACAGGTAGATAACAGAAAACCAACAATGTGCAAGTACAACACCTACACCAGAAAGGACTGCAGACAGTATAGGGTGGTGAGTAATGCTCATCTTGCTCAGTGCTGATTTCTTCAACCCCATGTGTGATTTCTGGCACTGTTATACATATGACTTAACACTTATCACTTAAATGGTGCTTTTTTCTAGCATTTTGCATGCACACTTTATCATCTTGTCTTTCTCAGGTTGCTCTTCAGGAGCACTAGTGTCTTGGAATGACTGCTATATCTGGGGTATAATGCATGCAGCCACATTACAACGGACACTGATGCTGACAGTTAAGGCACACATTAAGCAAAGCATACAACAGAAAGGGCACACAGTCTGGACAGCAGTTTGGGTGGTCTTCAGCAGGCAGGTGGCACATGTAGACATTCAGCTGTTGTAGGGAGGAATCAGACTGTAAACACACCCTCAGCCAAGGTGGCGCTCCAGGATCCTAGCCAACAGGTGTCTGAGGAACACACTCATGGATTTGTGTGTGTGTGTGTGTGTGTGTGTGTTTGTGGGTTCAACCCCACCCTAACACCGGAGAAACCAGACTGATGTTCATCTCACTTACACGAAGGGCAATCGGTCACGCCTTATCCTAATGCATACTGGCGCTGATGCCACGGTGCTTTACACTGTCTGGGCTGTAATACAGCACAGCCTAAAATGGCACAGACACAAACAGATATCATGGTACAGAATTGACTGACAGCAACTACAGCAGAGGTATAAAAATGTGAATTTGCAAGGCTGTATTGCACAGCATAAAAGCCCTGGTTAAATTTACACTCTTGTCTGCTGCCTCCAACTTTATGACCAAGCATGAGTCATCTTCAGTTACCTTTTAATCCTGGCATGAGCGAGACATCTCAATGGTAAATCTCAAGGAAGCTAAATTACCCTTCAAGTATTAAATATTTAGAGTGAGACTCTTGTCAAGCAGCAATGCTCCAGAGTAGCTGAAATCTTCCAAGATCAGCTTGCATGCACAATTTCTGGTAGCATTATATAATAAAAGCACATTCTTCCATGACACAAAGGCCTCGACATCCTCTTTCATGGTACAGTGACTCTTTCAGGGCAT
>VUQH01088526.1:0-16112 GCA_015106775.1 Etroplus canarensis | reverse complement strand
TTTTTGGAGAGGTTTTTTTTTTTTTTTTTTAGTGGCAGAAACAAGCTTCCATAGTTTTCTGCAGTTTTAATTAGTGAGTGGTAAATGGAGAGGTAAATCTGACCTTTGCTCTTTGCGGGTGATTTTCTGTAAATGGTTACTTTAGCTTGTACTGAACTGCACAACATTAACTGTACCCATACACTTTAATAAAGATGTGCTTAACTACCTTGATGTGACTCATTGGTTTCAAGACTCAACATTAAGGTTTGCATGAACAAGTGGAGCAAAGAGACCCATTAACACTCATGACCTTGCTTAACAAATTGGATTCAGAAAAGTGTAGGCTATTTACTGCTAAAACTGACAAACATAATTTTGCTCCTAAAAACTAGAACACGAACCTCTTGGATGGCCTGTCCCACACAGAAAGTTCAGTCAAACTTGGAAAACATTTTCTCCCTCATAGATCCTTGTGTCAAGGTTTTCTGAACAGAGAGACTCAAAGTGTGTTTCACAGTCCAAATAAAGTCTTTAATGGTGACAAAGTCTTGAAAAGCGCAAGGTGCTCAGGGGGGTTAGGGGAGTGGGTGCTGTACAAGTCCATGCGGGGGGTTAAGGGGAAGTCTCCGACTCTCTCCTAGTGAAGCTGCAGGATGGGGGTTTAGGGAAAGTGAGATCCTCCAGAGTGCTTAGCCAAGAAACAGATTTGGCAAAGTTCCAGTCCAGGGTCCAAAAGAGGTGTTCTGCACATGAGAAAGATCTAGCGACTAGTGGTGCTTAAGAACCTCTGCCCAGAATGGAGAGCAGGTGTGCCGGAGGCTCAACGTAATCAGCCACTCCTGCTCCTACAATTAAGCATAATTATACACAGACATCCACAAGACAGAAAGGATCAAAGAGAGAGCCAAAGGAAGAGACACAGATAGAAAGTGGGTCAGCACCTGGCGAACAGGGGACCACAACACCTTAAACAAATCACCCACTACAAAATGTTTCTTAAAGTCTTTCCTAAAGCTCTCTGAGGTCTAACTTGTTATCAGTCATGAACCCAAACCTAACAATAACCCTACAACATCAGAATATGTCTTTTTTGGTTTTTTATTAAAGTGTCATCCCATGTCCTGGGAATTAGATTAGATTACTTTATTGGCATTTCAACTACATATAAAATACACAGTGAAATGATATAGCGTTCCCCCCAGGACCCGGTGCCCCATACAAGGGTGGTCCCGGCCGGCCACGGCCCTCCTCCGGCCCAGCACAACACCCCACCCGTGATGTCCTCTTCCCCGGCCACCGGCATCAGGTGACACCGAGGACTGAAGTCCCGGTCCACACAGAATCAAGGAACAGAGAAAATAACCACTGTAACTTACACACATAAAAAACTATACATTTTTTTTTTCCAAAAATACAGGATTAGGGTTATTGTATGTGCTGGCTTAGGACTCAGAAGGTGAAGTCACAAAGTTTTAGTATCGCAACAATGTGATTGGTCACCATTAATCATGATGTTGTAGGACACAACGCAGGAATATCAGATAAACTGTAGAGGTGACTGGAATGCAGGTGGCCAGTCCTAATATGCAAAACCTCAGTGCAGTCACCTATTGAGTGTTTCAAATAGCATGTAATAAATGGTAGGTGAGCGTGTCTGGGTTCTTATTTCTGCTTCAGTGCTGAAAGCGACACTTGTTGGCATTCAAGGCAGCTACCTGAGAACTCAGGTGAGTAGCAGCATTTTAACATTTAATCTTTACCATTTTTCATTGTAAAACAACAAGCTTACAAATTATTCAATAAAGTACATCAGTGTTTGATTATTTCCCCCATAACGCTGACTATCAGGATCAAGTTTTAGCAATTTCACTCACTGCAACTACAAATCTGAGTAGTCTATGTAAATAAATATATAAATATACAAATAAATATAAGATTTATTATTCAGTATTTAATAAATTTTGTAAATGTTTACTGAATTCAGAAACATAAGCAAACAACCACAAAACAGACTTTTTTACATTAAAGAAGAAAATTATCAAATACTTAATAATTTTTAGTGACAGCTGGTGTGTTTTTAACATCTTGTTCTTTATAAAAATAAGTCCTCGACTGGAGCCAATAGAAACAGGACACATATCAAATTTATGCATTAATCGTCATTTTTGGTTTAATAGCATACAAAATACTCAAAGTTCATTGCAGTTTTTTCCCCATAGGTTCTAGATACACCTATTCATCAGCATATGTTCTGACAGGTCATTGGTGTACAGCAGTCTGAGGAAACAGCAAAGAGACACACCTTCATCAATCTGGAAGAAATAACAGATATGGTTCGAGTCTTTTCAGTTACTCTAATACATGTAATATTGTTTCTGATATGTTCAATGCTATGACATGCTGATGCCTTCAGATCCTTTCATGTTTTTTATTGCCATGGTTACTTACTGACCATGTGGTCATCATACTCCTGTACTCAGACACTTTCATTTGATGTTGAAGGAAATGAATTTGTCCTGGATATGACTGTTTATGAGCCTCCTTGACTTATCAATGGATTCTACTTCTCATGAGTTTGGCCAATACAGCCAAGCAGCGGCAAGAATCAGAATCAGAATACTTTATTAATCAGAGGGGTGAAATGCATTTTGTTACAGATGCTCATTTATATGTAAAAAATAAATAAATCTGGAAGGCAGAAAAATGATGATCTATATATATATATATATATATATATATACATACATATAAAAAACATAAATACATCTTAGCAATTTCATTCTATACTTCTCATTACGATAACCTGCAAATTGTGATGAATCATGAGGGGGATGAGCTACTGCATCATTGATGCTGATGTAGCTGATAGTCAGCGTTTGCCATCATGGTACAACAAAGCAGCTGTTGGAGTGAAAGAATTTCCTTTTGCCCCAAAATGCTACTACAATCATGCTCTAATAAATTCAAATGTGGGCCTCTGAATTGGTGTAACTCTTTGAACAGATCTGCTGCTATTTGAACATTTAATTCATTTCTTAGACAAATTATTGGAGAAAACAGATCTATGGCTCAAACTAAAGAGGCATCACTAAAGAAAACGTTATTTGGTTCAGGCATCAGGATGCATTTTTTGTGAGGCTCAGTTGAAAACAAGACAATCATATAAATGATGACTTACTGTGTGTCACAGCTTTCAAAAAATATGTATTAGATAGTTTACTTTTCTTTTTTCTTGTTTTCTTCTACAGACCATGTTGAACTGCTCTTCAACCTCTCACTCTGTTGTTGCTCCTTATATGTCATCCTCTAACTCCACAAACTCCAATTCCTCTATCAGCTCGTTCAAGTCACCATGCCAGGGCTCAACAGCAAGCGATGTCATCTACACCATGTACACCTTCACCAACATCTTCCTCCTCTTGCCACTCTACATCCTCATCCTCTCCATGGGTTCCCAGCGTTGGAGACGTCACCGCTCTGCACCTGCAGGGACAACAATGAGCCACTCTGACTTCTTCACCTATAACATGATGATTTTTGAGATTATTGGTGTTTTTGAATCAGTCTTATATACTGTTGGAAATTACACCAACCACATAATGATAATGTATTTGGGAATTTATTCAATTGGAATTATTTTTTCTGTACAGACATTGTTTCACGTTTTGACATGTCTGGAGCGCTACTTGGCTGTTGTTCACCCCATCACCTACATGCGTCTGCGAGAAACACATGGGGTCAGGATTAGAAATATCAGCACCTTGTTTGCTTGGCTGCTGTGTGTTGGGTGGTCGGGGTTACTTAAGCTGTTCTGGCCTAACTTTCCAAACAACTTATTTCTATCATACTTGTGTGCCTGCATACTTGTTATTATTTTTTGCTGCATGTCTGTTCTCCGTGTTCTGAATCATCCAGGGCTGGGGGAGGAAGGTAGGAAAAAGGAGCGGGTCGACCAATCAAAACAGAGGGCTTTCCACATGATTATGACAATAATGGGAGTGCTGCTGCTGAGGTTTTCTGGGATCCTGATCTCTTCGGTAATACATCCATTACTGACTGATCCTAGTGACATATGTGTGCTGATGGATTTGGCAATCTGGCTGTCTGTGCCCAGCAGTTTGGTTCTTCCTCTGCTGTTTCTGCATAGAGCAGGAAAACTGTCACGTTGCAGGAAAAAAACTGAATCAGGATAAGGAGTAAGGGGAAGAGAGAGTTTTATAGATGTGGACAAAACCAAGCTGGGTCAATACATGAAAAACCAGTTGGAACCTCAAGATGATCTATGATCAGTTTAGAATTGCCATTTAGCCCAATCCCTTTGCATTTCTTTGTACTGTGGGAGCACTACACAAGCACAGGGTAAACATGTAAACTCAAGCTCATTGGCTGGTGTGGAGTTCACATGTTTACATGCTAATGGATTAAACCCCGGACCCCCTTACTGTGAGGCGACAGTGCTAATCACCACTGTGATACCAAACCCTCATGCTGTGAAGATAGGCATAGGCATGGGTCAAAATTCAATGTTTTTTGATTTAGTGGGGTTTTTTTGTATATGTTTTCTATGTATAAGCACATGGATTCACCATGGCATCATTTCAATACTTAAGTCCAGAGTTAAACAGATTTTTCACCAAGATCTTTGAAGATGGCAAAGTTGGACTATTAAAGTCTTCTTCTACACACCCCAAAGATTCTCAATGGGACTAAGGTCTGGATTCTGTGATGGCCAGTTAATGCGTAAAAATCGTATCTCATGTTTCCTGAACCACTCTTTCACAATCTGAACCTGATGAATCCTAGCACTGTCATCCTGGAAAGTGTCTTGGTCATTAAGGAGATAAAACTTCAATCATGGAAATATTTGGTCATTCAGGATAGTCAGGTTTTCAGGAGACTTCAGTTTTTTGGCACAAAAGGATGCTTAACTTGCACCTGGCCAGCTGAAGCAAACCCACATCATCACACTGCCTCCACACCCGTGTATGGTAGACACTAGTCATGATGATTTTAATGAAATGATTAGAGCAAACATTTAAATGATCTCCAACTGTGATTATTCAACCATTTTTTATCACATTTCTTCCTCACTGATTTGTCACTGCTATCCTTGCAGGTTTTATTAATGCTTTGGGTAGTTTTTATCACAATTCTAACTGTAGTCATGGGAAAACTCACGTTGTGGGAAGAAAACTTAATCAGGATAAAGCGTTAAGGGAATCAAGAATTTTATGGATGTAGGCAAAATAGAGTTATGACAAGTAAAGTTTTAATGTTAAGGTTTTAAATTTGGAGTGATAATTTACTGTTTGCACTGTGTCTGTTGAAAGGGTTCTTTTTAGTGTTTATAATTTTTTATTGGTTCAGAGGTTTTAACCATTAATGAGTGAGGTTAGCATTTCTTGACACCAGCTGTATCGGTCGCTCGGTTTTTGTTTGCTAAGATTGCGAGAAAAAGAGTTGTCTTTTTTTTTTTAATCTTGTTGTGTGCTGCCATATTGCAGTTTGAAAGTAACTGTGGGTATGTGAAGTTCAAAGTAGTGCATAATTTCCTTGTCGGGCATGTGAGTCACACTTTAAGAAACCGAAGCTGGAATACTAAGAGCTGAAGCTGATGATTTGTCTTATCAAAACTCATTTTTACATTCAGTTTAATGTTGGATTATTAGAACAGGTTGTAGACAACAAGTGCAGCAAAAATCTTAATGTTCATTTGCTGAATAAGGTTATTGTTGATGTCTTAGAGCCATGTTAATGTTAACATGGGACTAGCTGATGTTTATGTTTTAAGGTAGTTATAAAAAACTGAATAGCACTATTTCATTACTTTTATTTTTTATTACTATTATTCTTGTATGCTTACTATTATTTAATATTTCCAGATTGTTGGTGGGAGGTGGTTTCTACATTTTTAGTTTGTGAGTGCTAAATGGAGAGGCTTGTTGCTACACAATAGTAGTTGGGTAACTGTAGTAACAGCTATGTTACCGTTGCTATTTCCTTTAAGCAGTCACTGTACTGAACAACTGTACTGTCCTTGGAATGTAATTGTACTGTATAATTTAATACACTGTAATAAAGATGGGCGTAGCAACCATGATGTGAATCATTGGTTTTCGGACTAAATATTGAGTTTTGACTGCTGCTATGTTGTGTTTTCTGGAGCCAAAGGTGAACATGTTTGGTTGAGCAAGTGCATTGCTGGCTTGGATCCAGTGAAATGTTCTTCAGGAGTGTTCAAACTTTTATTAAAGAGTGTCAAATTTATTAATGGGAAAATGCTGAAGGGTCCCTCCTGGCAATTTTTGAAACATAAAAATTAGATACATATTTCTTTGGGGTAAAAGTTCTCCACAGTCTTTGATAAACCTGAGTAAGTCACTTCATACCTTCCTTTGGTGGTATTTTCATTAGAATCATGGGACTGAACAACAACTGTTATGAGGCCAAGCCAGCTTCAAGTTGATTTATTCTTTCAACAGATACCTGTTGGCTTGTCATGTATAATTGCATGTTTAGTGTGATAGCGTCTCAGTGCATTGAACTCCTTTTGAACAACCACTTCTGTGTTGGCAAATTAGGCAATTACAGTTGTTTTGGTTTTCAGGGAAAGAAATATTGCACTTTCCATCTCTGGTCCTCACTATCTATTTTCCATGTTTTCACAGCTGCAAAGTGGCAGAAAGAGAAATTGCATTTTGAACTTACGTGGTTTATTAATCCTCTTTGACAGTGTTTGTGGGCCATAAGACAAGCCCCCGAGCTAAAGTTTAGACATGTCTAATGTTGGTTTATTATTCCTAAAAACTGACAAATATTATTTCATTCAGCAAAATTATAGAAAACAAATCTCTTGGATGGCCTTAATATACAGCAATCTATCAACCAGTTATTAGAAAAGTACTTGGTGAAAGTATCCATAGAGACCAAAACTATTTTTGTTTGTTTTTTGCTGTTTTGTTTTTAACCGCATTGTAAACATCAATCAAATCTCAAGGAAAAAACAAACTTCAGTCTCAGAATCAGGTGATTCAGCTGATCCCTGAGACCATCATAAACCACAACTTGTTCCTTATACTCTCGATCCCCAACTCTAAACGTAGGAATCAAAAATATGTATTTTGGTTTTTATGAAATTGTTCCTCCAAATTTTGACAATCAGAGGAGAAAGGAAGTATTCAGTGTTCATTTGTTGTATTTTTTTTTTTTTAAATCCCCTAAAAGTCCTGTTTAGCTTTCTCCAACAATATAGGGTTAAGGTAGTGATAGGTTTAGAGTTACCCCCAATTTTTGCTTAGGGACCATATGGTTGTGATGATGGTCCTGAAAAACAAACAAACAAACAAACAAAATGGTCATGATGTAGGACACAACACAGGGATATCATGATTGAACTGTGTGGGTGACTGGGATGCAGGCGTCCAGTCCTAATATGCAAATTTCAGCACCGTGAAATAGTGGAGGCTTTTGAATAGCATGTTATAGATGGTAGATGAGCATGTCTGGGCTCTTATTTCTGGTTCAGTACTAAAATCAACATTCAAGGCAGCTGCTCCCTGCACTACTTGAGGACTCATGTAAGTAGCAGAAGTTTTAATATCACATATTTAGAAACAGAGTAGAGGCTTCTGGCACAACTCATCTGTCTGCGCTTCATTCATACAACTATCAACCTTACATATTACTATTAGTGTTATTTCTATTTTATTTTATTTATCCTGTCTTATTTTATCTTATTTTATTTCCTATTCTGTATGGTGTTTATGTGTGACAGTTTATATTATGTTAAATTTTCAATTTGTTTAAAAATGCTGCTCCAACATGCCTTTTAATTGGCCCCTGGGGACAAATACAGTTTTTTGAATTTGAATTTGAATTGAATTTGAACAACTTCACCTACTTCACTTGCAGAGAAGAGCATAAAGTAAGAAGAGGATAAGGCTCCATACTCCACAGAATTAAACCGAGTACATCTAAAAGTTTGAATATTTACCTCACAATCACCATCATGAACAATTTTAACTAACTTCTGTCACTATAAATCTTAAT
Source organism: Etroplus canarensis (assembly GCA_015106775.1). NCBI lineage: Eukaryota > Metazoa > Chordata > Actinopteri > Cichliformes > Cichlidae > Etroplus > Etroplus canarensis. The sequence continues at coordinate 8,081 of VUQH01088526.1, read as the reverse complement.
GATCTGTGTAAAAAAAATTAAAAAACATTTAATAAATTATTGTCAGTAATGTTACACACTAATTATTTCTTATCCTATGATTTCACTAGTTCAAGTGAATACTGTGGCAGTATAACATAAAGTCTAATATTTACTCACCTGGATTATGGAGGGTGGATGGAGTTCATTCACTTCAATAAACACTTTATTCACAGTTAATCCATAACAGTTAATTTTTACTTTAACCCACATTTTTCATCCTGAAACCTGGAGCACTAAAACTTTGAAAATTTGTCTCTCAGTTTGGTTTTTGTAAGTTTTTGTGTCACTTTTGATTTTGTTAAGTGTTGTCAAGGCAAAGCTTAATTACTGATTTTAAAATGAGGACCATGTAATTTGATATTTAAAACTGGACTAATTTGACTAAGAATTAAAAATGTATTGGTTAAAATTTCACATCAGGATTATAAGACGTTAAGCCTCTAAGCGTTCACTCTTCAGTGGCATCCAAAACCCTCTTTACTAAGCATGACAGCATGACATTAATTGGTCAGTGTGTTAAATGAACATACTGACCAGTTAATGTTAAAAAATAAACAAAATAAGCTGTCTTGCAAAATAAATGCAGTGTTAATGTGAAATATGACCAAGGATGAAGGAACTTATATGGTAGAGCTGAGACTCCCCATGAAAAACTGACTCACTTTTAAATGAGCCCCCCACATTAATTTGAATTTAAATTCTGCTAAATGTGTTTGCTTTGTGGATTTGGCCAAATGCATTTTACAATTTATCGACAAGTTAAGTGTCAACTTAAAGACACTGAGTGGAATTTCAAGTGCTGTACTGGAGCATTATCAGCTTAAATTAAAAGTGACTCTTACCCCTGACCTAATTTGGCAAAGAGAATTGATACTACAGCCTGCCCTGCAACAGGCCAAATTATCCCATTACTGCACTACAATACTGCAAACTTCCCAGTCTTTAACATGCACCTATTTAAATCTATATCCAATAAACAAATACTTTTGGAGTCACCATGAAACTTAGCCCAAATGATAAGTCTCAAATTCAAGTCTCAGACATTAAAGTCATGTGATGCATGCCACCATCGTCCATTCTCTTTGAGACCGTAACACTGGAATAAAATAGGGTAATAACTGTGCTCTGATCAAGCTAATTTTTCAGAGGAGGTTGCCTACTGAACCTGATTAATCTGATAGTGTATGAAACTGCCTGCTGAGCCTGCTAGGTGGCAGAGGAGGCTACCAACTTAGTCTTCTTGTTGCCACAGGATCAAAGCCCACAGATCCTACTAGTTCATTAAAGAAGCAGCCAACTGAGCACTCTAGTTGGTGGAAGAGAAAGCCTACTGAGCCTTCTGGTTGGTGGAGAAGATTGTCTACTGAACCTGCTAGATGGGCAAGGAGGCCATCTACATAGCCTTCAAGTTAGTGAAAAAGGCAGCCTACAGAGCATTCTAACTAGTGGAAACAGCAGCCTCCTGAGCTTTCTTGTTGGTTAAGGAGGTTGCCAACTGAAACTCCTAATTGGACCAGGAAACTGACTCCAAAGCCTAGTGAAAGAGGTGGCCTACTGAGCCTGCTCGTTGGCACCACTGGCCACTTGCTAAGCCTACTAATTGACAGAAGAGGCTGCCTGCAGGCAATACCTGTAGGAGTTATTGTACTTCATGCAGAAATGGGTTTTTTTGGTGATATTTGCTTGGCTTTGTTTAAAGCAATGAATTTGAAACTACCTGCCACTTATGTATAAAACTAAATCTGTTTACACTTACTTCTCCTATATAGGTAGCTATATGCTAAAGATAAGAACAGCAGCTATAAGTCTGAATGAAGGGAGAAAATTGGCAGCTGTTGAGCAAGATTACTTTGCGATATGTTTAGCATCTAGAGCAGCTGAAAGGAAGGTGAGCTGTTCAAGATACTCACACAAAATATAAACTCACTTGTTATTATTTAATAATGCACCAGACTGATATGTTTTCTAATAAACTGAGTCTAGTGGAACAAAGTTAACAGAGCACATAAGCATGTAACAGGCAAAAACAGAGGTGTGGCTCAAAAAACATAACTCACAAAAAATATGTATGTATAATATACATAACAATATTACAATATTGCTTTTGCATTGGAAGTGAAAAAAAGTTTCTGCGTCATTGAGGGATATTGTTTTATACACAAATAACTCCACACCTGGAGCCACTAAATGGAGAGAGATGCAAATTAATGGTTTCATAACATGCAAAGAACTCCCAGTTTCTATTTATTTACTATCTACTTAACATATATCATATAATATATCATATCACACACCTATTCATCAACATATGTTCTGACAGGTCATCAGTGTAAGACAGCCAGGAGGAACCGGAAAGGGACACATCTTTATCGATGTGGATGAACTGATAAAACTGCAGATAAGGTTTGACTTTTTAAAGGTGCTCAAAAGCATAAAATCTTTTTTTTTTTCATTTAACCTCTTGACAAACACCAGATCACTTTGGTCCATCTAGTTAGATAGGCAAATTTAGTAAAAATAACTTCATATGAAATCTTAAATTTTTTAGATTTTTACTTTTTTCAAAAAGGAGAAAAACATTTTAAAGCACTGGATGTTAACCAAACCCAAACCTAATCTTAAGTGGAAATTTGAAACTAAAGACTTAATAGATGTTGAGAGGTTAATTAAAAGTGATGACTTTATTTAGTATTATTGTATTATTATAATACTGGTATCAACCTTCGAACAGTTTTGCTTGTGCCAGTGGTGGTAGTTTGCTTGGCTTATTTCGATTGTATGTTTATTGATTATAGAACTGTTAACTAATCTTTCTAACCCATATCCTTTATGACTTTGTCACATTAGCTTGGTATATATATTATGGTCATTAAAAAGTAAAATACAAAGAACTAACAGTTTCTCTCTCAGCACTATATAAGATGCTGCATAAATTATAAATAAAAACACAAACTCATGATTCACAAATCTCATACACCAATATTTTATTCACAAAATCATAGAATACATATCAAATCTTGAAAGTGAGACATTTTACTACTTCATGAAAAAATATTAGCTTATATTGAATTTGATGGCAGCAACACATCTTAAAACATTGGGAAACTATGTCTATAAATCCTACGCCCATTTCAGAGTAATGTTCCCCAACATAAAATTGCAAAGACTTTGAATATTACATCATCTACAGTACATAATATCATCAAAAGATTCTAAGAATCAGGAGACAGCTCTGTGTGGAAGGGACACAGCCAAAAACCAGCATTTTGATACTGGTGATCTTCAAGCCCTCAGGCAGCACTGCATTGTAAACAGGCATGATTCTGTCACGGAAATCATTTCATGGGCTAAGGAACACTTCCAAAAACTGCTATCTGTGAACAAAGCTAAACTACATACTGCAGCTATTTACAACATGACTTCATAGGAGAAGAGTCCAGGTGCTGCACTGGCCTGCAGTCCAGAGCTTTCACCAGCTGAAAACATTTGGTGCTTCATGAACTGCAAAATACCACAAAGAAGACCCAAAACTGTTCAGCAACCAGAATCCTATATCAGACAAAAATGGGGCAGAATTTCTCTTCCAAAGGTCCAGCAGCTGGTCTCCTCAGTTCCTACATGTTTACAGATGGTTGAAGAAGAGGAGATGCTACACAATGATAAACATGGCCCTGTCCGAACATTTTGTGTTGGTACCATCAAATTCAAGATGAACAAGTATTTTTCATGAAATAGTAAAATGTTTCACTTTCAACATTTGATATGTTTTCTATGCTCTCCTGTGATTGAAATATTGGCTAATGAGATGTTGCATTTTGTTTTTATTTGTAATATACACAGTGTCCCACCCTTTTTAGAGTTAGGGTCACACTAGCACTCTTGGAAACATTCACGTAAAGTAACTTAAAGTCCAGATTTTATTTGAGTTTAGACTATATACTGTGCTATATTTCTTTTGATAAAAGTAGACTGTGACATTTGAAAGGTTTATGTTATCATCAGTGGTAAGACTAACCCAATATTATCAGAATATGTCAATTTAGTTCTTTTTAATACATATATTTAAAAGAATGCATAACGAATTTGAGTTTTTAAAATAGTAACTTTTTCGGAAGCTATGAAAGAGTCAGTACAGGGTTTAATGGAATCTAGTGGATGGACCAGTGAAAGTAACTGAATGCCACTTATCTCAGCAGAGGCTGAGTGGTATTCAGTGGCTTCGAGTTACTTCCAGGCTCAATCGGAAACAAGACCATCATCAGTGTAAGTAGTAAATTAATTTAAGTTGCACCGTCAGAGAAATATTAAATTCCTCTGTATTTTACTTTTTTCCTTCCTTTTTTACACAGGTCATGTCCTTCAGTTTTATTACTCCACTTATCTCATCCTCCAACGCCTCTATCAGCTCTTTCAAAATACCATGCCAGGGCTCGATAGCCAGCAATGTCATCTACACAATATACACCATAACCAACATTGTCCTCTTCTTACCACTCTACATCTTTGTCCTTTACTTGGGTTTCCAGCGATGGAATCATCATCGCTCTGCACCTGCAAGGATGACAACAAGCCCCTCCGAATTCTTCACCTACAATATGATGATTTTTGAGATTACTGGCATTTTTGGATCAGTCTTGTATACTGTGGGTAATTACATCAACCACATAATGATGACAAACTTTGGGCTTGTTTTATTCAGCATAGGTTTACCTGTACAGACTTTTTTTCATGTTTTGACATGTTTGGAGCGCTATCTGGCTGTTGTTCACCCCATTACCTACAGGCGTCAGCGAGAAACACATGGGGTCAAGATTAGAAACATCAGCACTTTGTGTGGTTGGCTGCTGTGTGTTGGATGGTTTGGGTTACTTATGCTGTTCTGGCCTAACGTTCCAAACAATGTACTTCTGTCATACTTTGTTGTCTGCACAGCTGTTATTATTTTTTTCTGCATGTCTGTTCTCTGTGTTCTGAATCATCCAGGGCCAGGGGAAGTGTGTGGGAACAAGGAGGGGGTGGACCAATCAAAGCAGAGGGCTTTCCACATGATTATGACAATAATGGTAGTGCTGCTGCTGAGGTTTTCTGCAATCGTGATCACGTTTGTAATACAACAATTGTCACTAATGGATATCAAAGACATATGTGTCTTGATGGATTCAGCAATCTCACTGTCTGTGCCCAGCAGTCTGGTTCTTCCTTTTCTGCTTCTGCACAGAACAGGAAAACTGTCATGTTGTAGGAAGCAAACAGAATCAGCATAAAGAGTAAGGTGAATGAGTGTTCCATGAATTTTGATAAAACTAAGTTGGATCATGGAAAACCAAATAAGCACCTCCCACCTGACTCCCTCAGAACCAGCTGATTCTCTCTCTCTCTCTCTCTCTCTCTCTCTCTCTCCCTCTAACCAAGACAGAGCTTCCACCATGCCTTACACACAAACAATGATATGTTTTGCAACAGGCTACTAGTGACAAAGTGACTAAAGATACAATTTAAAAACACAACACTTCCACTGTGTTAGGTAAGTTTTTAAATGCTTGAATGTTTCAGAGATTAGAGTTAAATAAACAAACAAAAAACCATTCCTCTGAAAAATGTCAGTTACAAGGACAGGACTGTAAATATGTTAGAGTACAGCCAGTGTACAAATGGACACTCTGACAGACCTTTGGAAAGCCTGGAGTATTGTTCATTCCTGCTTTAAATACATGTCAAGAAAGTCTGGCTCTTTGGAAGCAAATTATATAGAAATGAGGGGTGACTTGAGACTTTTGTACAGTACTGTATATGCATTACCCCACAGACAAAATGAAAGCTTAATTAATAGCAGTAGTGCCTGTACAGTAGTGACTTGTTCTTTATTGTATGCTTACAGTATATTTACATGTACATCTGTTTTTATGTGATGCCTACTAATATTTGAGACCTTATATATGTATCATTATGGTACTATCAAACTGCATTAGGTGTTCTTTTATATTTACTCAATTTAATTATTTAGTTTTTTTTTCCATTAAACTACCACATTTATATTTTACACATAGTAACAGCCAGAACACAGAGTTAGTAGAATAATTAATTCCGCCCTAATAATTCTGAAGTTCTTTTTAACTGTCATATTTAATATTTTGATTGTGTACATTTCGATATTTTACAAGTTAGGTGTTCACTTTTTATTTGTGTGTATCTTGATTTCATTCCTCTGCTTTAGAGATTGAAATATCTGTCATGTGACATCATGAGTGTGCTATATTTCCATGTTTGATTAAATTCAAATGCAAGATTTCATTGACTTTTTATTCTTTAAGACCATCAAACACCAGAGTTTCCCCACGTGAAGGTACATGACACTGCAAATTGTACTGGTTTTGCTGAGGTCATTCCTTCTTTCTAATGGAGATTTGCATTTGCTATTGCTATGACCAGCTCTGCAGTGTCCTGATTAAATATTAATAAACTTTATCTCTAGTATTTTGACACTTTATCTTGTACCAACAAGTATGGGTTTTGAAAACAACAAAGGGAGCAACAAAGCATGCCCAGCAGTTGAACTTAAGTAGGCAACTTTCCCTGTCGAATGTAGAACCTGAAGCTTGCAAAAAAAAAAAAGCCGTTGACCAGTTAATTTCCCTCTCAAACAAACAAAAAAACTCATCAATAACTCATCTGACAGGACACCTGTGGACTGCAGAGACACCACTAACAATCCAAATCTCACGCCACAGTTTAATGGCTAATGGTGCATGATTCAGTTTGGTAAGTTCTTCATTTGTTTCATATTCTGAGGACTTTACTGATGGTTGTCAGGTTAAGGTTCTTTAAAGACATCTTATGTGTTACAATTTTACCAATGATTGACAAAATATTTTGACTCTGATTTTTGTTACTTTTTTCATAAACTAGTGATGTTATTTTAATACAGAAAAGCACAACGTTCTACACTGAATGAAAAATCCTTCAAAATTTTCTAAGATAAAAACTCTATAAATGCTTAGACACAAACAATAAATATCCAGACTCTAACTCTAAATGTATGTGAATTTATTGCATAGACGACAAGACTGATACTACTCTCTTGTCAGTCTGTTAAATTTGACATGTTGTTATTCTGAACAAAAACAGTTGTTCCCCCACATTTCCAAGATGTGTTGGTAGTATTTTAGTGTTATTTAATTACTTTTGAATAGTTAGGTAACTGACTCCCCAGCTTGTAGTCTTTTGTGCTCAGTGTTGCAATCTTCTGGCTATAGCCTCAGAAGTCATCAGTGGTGATAGACCTAACCCTAACCCTAATCCTAGGCAAAAATAGTATGTAAATTTTAATAAATTACTGATTGTCATTGAAATTGCCATGACCATCACCTGCGATCTTGACCTTTGATCTTATGATCTCTAAAATGTACTAAATTCTTTTACGCATCATTGATTAGCCATACAAGTATTGACAATGATCCACTTGAATTATTTGCAAGCAACAGCCTCTGAATCTAAAATGTAAAACCATATAGAAGTACCAACATTACAGCAGGAATCAGCTTGTTTACAACATCATTTAAAAGCAGTTTTGCTTTTTATAGCCAATTTCCCCCAGGTATTAAAGCTATGCACAATAAATTTCTAAATAACTTACCTGTTTAAAATGTTTTATTACTTGTTGTAACTAGTCCTAATATGTTATCCTTCTGAGATCTTTTGTCATAGATGGTAACCCTAACCGTAACCCTAGGCCAGGGATCTCTAACCTGCTGCTGCAGAGCCACATGTAGCGCTTTTGCCACTTTCCAGTGGCTCCATGAGGCTTTGACAAAAACCTTTTAATCTAACTCATTTGTGCAAAAACAAAGTGGGCAAAGTGGCCTGTACATGACAATGCATTTTCTCCCCTGTATTATAACTGCTATTTTTATTGGTAATAAAAGTAAATTAACGGGGGGGTTTTTTTTGTCTCATCTCGTCTCGTCTCGTCGTCTACCGCTTTTCCGGGGGTCCAGGTCGCGGGGGCAGCAGTTCGAGCAGAGAAGCCCAGACCTTCCTCTCCCCAGCTACCTCCTCCAGCT
>VUQH01088522.1:25489-39493 GCA_015106775.1 Etroplus canarensis | reverse complement strand
CGCTTTCCATCTGACCTGCTCTTTGGGGGTCAGGAGAGTCTGGGTTTAAGGAAAATGCTGCTGGATTCCTACAGCTATGTTATCCTCATGTCGTTCCACAGCTCAGTTTGTAGAGTCTGAAGTTAAAGGGACAGAACACCCAGTTCATTACTGGCCTGTCTGAGCATCAGCTCTCCTTCCAAACACAAAGAGGCTCCGACTGATATCAGTGTTAGTTAAAAACAGTCCCATGAAAAGATGCAGAGGCCTGTACTACAAAGCCGGATTTGTAATTATCCAGGTAGCTTCAGGGTTAACTCTGGGTTTTTAGTACTACGACGAAGGTTATATTACCAGGGTAACTCACGCCGCAGACCTTAAGTTCCAGATTTGAGATCAGCAGGTGTGAAATCACCGCCTACTGACCAATCAGTTCTCCAGAACTAGTCCTTGAAGATCCCTCGGACCTCTGTGCGCAGGCAGTAGGAGGGTCTAAAGTTTTCTTGATAGTGTCAAAAGTGAGCAACAGCAATAAATCCAGATTCTTATAAAACTTTATAGATTCTATTCCTGTTGGCTGCAAACATTTTTACATCAGTTTTATTCTTCTATAAGCCTTGATATATGATCCTAAAACAGGACGCCGCTTTGCACTTGTCTGATTTGCAGTCCGAATCAGATTTGCATATAAACTAAACCTACATTTGAATTTTGTGTCCTGACTGTTGAACAGCACAGAGCTGCAGCTGAAAGAATAAAACTCAAACTGTCTCACACACATCTGAGCATTAATTTAATGAATAACCGTAATCTGTCAGCTTCTCCTGCGTCTTAATGACACAGCTGTGATACTCTAACTCACACAGTCAGCATTTTTGCCAGCTTTCCTCACTGGCTTCAAGTCGACTGAACTTTATACAGTAGATCTTTTCTACAGCTTGAATCACTCACACATTCATACAGAGCTTTTAATTCAGTGTTTTACCGCCTTCGTGTGACCGCTAGTCCTGATCACCAGTGTTAGGTTAAGTGAAGTCAGATGAAAATATCCTGGACATGTTGATCTGGCTTCATAGTACAAGGCTCAGGTCTTGATATTAGGTAAATACAAACTCAGATGAACAACACGTGATATATTACACTGTCTTACAATTCATTTAACAAAAACAAAAGTAATTGCAAGCAGAGCGTGTGAAAAAGTAACTATACTGTTTCAGTAGGAACTAAAAGGTTTAGTAGTAGCTGACACATGATCATCAGCCAGTGCGAGCGCCTCCGTAAAAGGAGAAGTTCTGGCAGTTTGCTGGTCTGGGAAATTCAGGTGCGTGTTAACACAAGAGGAAAGTCATCAGCAATGACCTCAGAGAAACAATCGCTGCCGCACATCAATCTGGGCAAGGTCATGCGGGGATTTCCAAAAAAAATTTAGAAAGTCCATCATTATGCAGCAAGAAAGATTTTTCACGTGTAGAAAACATTCACGAGAGTTACCGATCTTCCCTGAAGTGGACATCCCTAATTTAGCCCACGATCAGACCGTGCTATGCTCAGAGAAACTGCAAACTACCAAGACCTACATCTCAGACTTTGCAGTTCATTATAGCCAAACACCTCATAGCAACTGTCAGCACAGTGGTGGAGGGCTGATGATTTGGGCTTGTTTTGCAGGACCTGGGCACCTTGCAGTGATTGAGTCCACCATGAACTCCTTCTGTACGCCAAAGTATTCTAGAGTCAAATGTGAGGCCATTGGTCCAAAAGCTAAAGCTCGATCCAAAATGGGTCGTGGAACTGGACAATGACCCCAAACATAGCAGCAAATCTCCAGCAGAATGGGTGGAAAAGAAAAGAATCACTGTGTTGCAATGGCCCAGTCAAAGTCCAGACCTCAGCCTGACTTAGATGTTGTGGCTCTATGTGGCCCTCATGTGGTTATTAGGTTTTCATGCATGGCTTCTGCATTTTGGCTTCATTTTTGTTCAATAAATAATTCATTCATTCATTCATTATCTTCCGCTTATCCAGATCAGGGTCGCGGGGGGTGCTGGAGCCCATTCCAGCTGTCATTGGGCGTAGGGCAGGGTACACTCTGGACAGGTCGCCAGCCAATCGCAGAGCCAACACAGAGAGACAAACAACCATTCACACACACATTCACACCTATGGTCAATTTAGAATTGCCAATTAACCTAACCCCCTTTGCATGTCTTTGGACTGTGGGAGGAAGCCGGAGGACCCGGAGAGAACCCACGCAAGCACGGGGAGAACATGCAAACTCCACACAGAAGAGCCTAAGGTAGCCGGCTGTTGGATTTGAACCCAGACCCTCTTGCTGTGAGGCAACAGTGCTAACCACTGCGCCACCATGCTGATTCTGTGTGTCATAAATAATGACACACAGAATCTGTTGTGTTTTTTCTTTCTTGGGTAAGATTTAAATAACTTTAGAACTTGCTAAGGACTAGATTCTTATTTTTATCATGTTTTAAAATATAAAATCATAGAAATGACTGTGTGCTTTCTTTCTAACGTGACTATACATCACATATACTTAATATAAAAGGCTTCCATGTTGTGATCAAAATGTATCAACACCGTGTCACTCCTGATTAAAATTTGGCCCACCATCCCCTTAAAACTGGTCCCCTTGTGCAGCGATGCACCACTTTCGCCACTCCCACCATGCTCAGATGGGACTTCTGGAAAGCCAGGAAGCGCAACAAGCACCATCTGCGACACATGCTGCAGTTTCTTCACTGTGTCAAAACAAGAACTCCTCAACTTAAATTTCCTTTGGAGGAACAGAAACCCCCCCCCCCCCACAGCAATTCAAATACGGTGAATAGGGTGGGTGGGGAGAAAGAATTGCGTTGGTGCAGCCAAAAAAGTCAGTAGCTCTCATCCCACCGAGCACCCATGGGAGATTTTTTTAAATACATTAAACATCAAATCCCCGTCATGAAACCACAACATGTGGGAATATCTTCTGGGAGGATGGTGTGTGGTCGTGCAGAAGGTGATTACTACTTCATAGTTCACCTTCCAACTCCTGAAGTGACAAACTGACATTGGAAGCTGTAATATGTACCTTCTGCTACTCCCTTGTATTTTCCCCGAGGGGGTCATCACAGCGGATATAACCGTGACAGGTAACGATACGATCACGTCACTCTTGACAAGAGTAAAAACTTCTTTTTAACTTCCTGTCAGAAGTGAGTTCTTCTGCCAAAACCATCACCAACCTGGAGAGATGTAATCTCTGCTGGGTCTGCCCTGAGGCCTCCTCCTGGTTGGACATACCTGAAACACCCCACCACGGAAATGTCCAGGAGGCATCCTACTCAGATGCCTGAACCACCTCACTTTAGCTCCTTTTAGATGTGAAGGAGCCGGGGCTGTACTTCTACACAAAGCAGAGACAAGATCCTGAGACCAGCAAATCTCACACCCCCCGCCCCTTGGCTGCATTAAGTATTCTGTCCATCAAAACTGTGAATTGGTGACAAAGGGCAGCCTCGGTATAGTTACTGACTTACTATTGGTCAAAAAGCTTTTGGAAAATAAAAGCCTGCAGAGGGTTAGGGGTCAGTGCTCATCCCCCATTTTTAGAGTTTGGAACTGGCAAACGGAAAAGCTTCATTCAACAGGTAATTGTCAGGGTTGAAGGCTGGACCCAGAAGCGGTTTGACACGGTATAAAGGTTTAGCAGTTTGTTTACAAGTTCACAAGACAACAAGACGAGAAGGGGATAATGCTGGTCCATGTGTGAGGGGATTAGTCTCTTAGGGTCAGTGGGTGCCGGAGGCCATGGAGTGATCCAGGGAGATGGAGAGACTGGGCTGAATCCGGAAGAAGGAGGGGGTATGGGCTGGGTCCAGAGGCGGGACCTGGCTTGGGTGCGGTCCTCGAGTTTCCTCCAGAGAGCAGTTGGAGCAGGTAATCCAGATGCTTGAACCAGGTGCCAGAGGTGACAAGGAGAGATGAGTGAGAGATGCCGCAGAGATACTCACAGACATAAACTAAGGCTTTCCACTGCCAAGCTAACAAAGCGAGTGGGAACTATGTTCCGGCGGAGTCTCGAGGCAACTGCAGGGCTTAAAAAGGATGGAGATGTGGATAAGCTCCAGGTGTGCGACCTGGATTCTGCCCTGCCACAACCCACGTCTGTGGACTAAACACACGATTAGTAGGGCCAACCCTAACCCCAGAGCAGAAGGGAGAGAGAGAGAGATGTAGGTCATGACCTAGAGGTCCATAACAGTAACATCTTGTTTCTGAGAACGTGGATATTTAGCATTTGGTTGAAACAGAATCCATCCATCCATCCATCCATTTTCCCTCCTCTTGTCCATCTGAGGGTCACGGGGTCGTTGAAGCCTGTCCCAGCTGTCATAGGAAGAGACCACAGCTGGTTGCATGTTCTTCCTGCACCCGCGTGGACTCTCCTTGGCTTCCTCCCACAGTCCAAAGGCATGCATGCTAGGTGAATTGGTGATTCTGACTTGGCTGTAGGTCTGAATGGTTGTCTGTCTCTCTGTGTTAGCCCAGTGGCAGACTGGTGACCCCCCTCGTGTCATGTCACAGCTGGGATGGGCTCCTGTCCCTCCTGCAAACCCCAAATCAGAGAAGCAGAAGAAGATGGGTGGATGCTATTTTGTAATACTCCTCTATCAAAGAGTTTTGATTTCTTAAACTTGTTTCATAAACTCCTACTGAGTGGAGCCGGCAAAACTGGGCAACAACTTGACAACTAACTGTGAAGAGTGCGTTAAATATTTCCCTCTGATGTGAGCTTCAGGAGGTGAAAGAAAAAGACGAGTTGAGTTCGTGATGAATTACATTTGTACTCGGAGCGCCTGTCGAAGGCAGCCGTTCGAGGTCAGGAGGAGCCTGTGAAATTCGAAGCGTCTTCCCTCAAACCTGCTTTGTTTTCTTCACTGCGCGCCGCACACTTCCCTCGAGTGTGTCTCTGTGTGTCTCTCCCACTGTCTGGAGAACAGTCCCTCTCTTGTTTCAAGCAGACGGGCATTTTAGAGGTGAACACAGGCAGTCAAGGCTCAGATCATTAAAATCAGCATGCTGTCTGGTTTCTGCTCCAGCCACCGGAAATCCACATAAACAACGCGAAGCTCGCTTCGCTCTCGCGGCCTCTTCCGTTGGGGATAGCCCACCGAATTTATGCCTGATAATAAACACAAGGCGTAGAGGAACTGTAAGAGGAAAACTGCCTGAGCGGTGATGATGATGATGATGATGATGCGTGCTGGAGCTCGTCCGAGGCCGGCGGCGAAAACGTCCAACTTTCTGATGACAATTAATGGACACAGATGGCTCGTCCAATGGCTTTCCTCTCAGCGGCGAGGTGAGCGGTCGTTTCCGTTTGCAGAGCGAGGAGGGGCAGTTCCCTCACCTCCTGCACATACATCACACTGACTGCAGGGGCCCTGGAGGGCACGACCCACACTCGGGCGGACGCGTCAGAGCGCCGAGCGAGTCAGCGCGCTAACCTTCACTCTGGAGGATTTCAGATGGAGCCGTACTCTCCCTCCCTCATGCGTGACCTTCACCCCCCTTTTTTACTTCATTCCAGGTTTTTGTTTCTCATGCCGTCCTCTTTTTGCTTTCTCACAAATATCAACGGACGGTTTAGTTTATCAGGAAATAGGTTAGATATCCAGGATCCTAGCATCCCCCCCTGTGGCCGCATGTATAGGGCTTTCCTGCTAATCCCCCAAACTGAAACACGCATTTACACAGACCATAAAGAAAACAGACAGATTCAACTTGGCCCACTGTTTGTCAAACAATCCCGCCGTAATCTGTCTCAGAAGGCACCAAACACTTCTCTTCCTCCAGGGGCCACTTTACATTTTTGTGGTCTCGGGTGTCAGAGTCAGAGGAGTGGTTACCGCGGGAGCGAGACGATCCCCCAAGCCGCCGCAGCCCCTCTGCAGAGGGCAGCGTACGACCAGACGGACCGAAAGTCAAACTGCAGCCCGCTGGTTTGGTTTGTGAATAAATCCTGGAGGAGCAGGGTCAGAGATCTGCTGCTGTGCTGAGGGAAAGGTTCCCCCCTGGGTAAAATAATGACCCACGTGTTATAAAATCACATGACACACGCAAACCTTCACAGTTATTTTCAACTCAAATGTAATTACAGTTCACTTTATTTATTGCTTTCATTTCTGAACACTTGCTACATGTTAAACACGGATTAATGTACTTTACACGACATTAAGTCCCCTACAACAACAGAACTCGGCCAGTCATTACCTGAAAATCATCTCATTCATTCATTCGTTTCATTTTCTTCTGCTTATCCAATTCGGGGTCACAGGGGGCGATGGAGCCTATCCCAGCTGTCATGGGGTGAAAGGCGGGGTACCCCCAGGACAGGTCACCAGTATGTCACAGAGCCAACATAGACAGCCAACCATTCGCCATACACTCAGTTTAGAACCGCCAATCAACCTAGCCCCTCTGCATGTCTTTGGACTGTGGGAGGAAGCCGGAGTACCCGGAGGCAACATGCAAACTTTGGGCCTAAACTGGCCAGCTGCTGGATTCGAACCTGGACCCTGTTGCTGTGAGGTTACAGTGGTAACCGTTCAATAACTGCAGAGTTCTAGAAGGAGCTTCATGGAATGGACCATGGTCGAGCAGGCGCATGAAAGCCTCGCATCACCAAGTGTTGGATGAGAAGAAGAAGAAGAAGAAGAAGAAGACTGCATATTGAATTCATTTTATTAAGTTTCAGAACTTTAGGACAATTTAAATTGGTGGTGTGAAGACTGGCCCACACAGAGCCCTGACCTCAACCCCATCCAACACCTTTGGGATGAACTGGAACCGAGATTGTGAGCCAGGCCCTCTCATCCAACATCAGTGTCTGACCTCACAGATGCTTTTGTGCGTAAATGGGCAAAAAATTCCCACAGACACTCTCCGACATCTCATAGAAAGCGTTTCCAGAAGAGTGGAAGCTTCAGCGCGTAGGCTGGAGAAGCCAGTGATCAAACTGCCAAACTTCCTGTTGAAAGTCCACCCGCTCTACCTCCTGAGCCGCAGCCGCCCCAAATAAAGGTGTAGTGTGTAGGTGTCTCAGTACTTTTGCACGTAAGCTCATCCTATATTTAACCCCACGCAGCACATCTGTCGAGCTCTTCCAGTCTGCACGGTTTGAACATCAGCTTTTGTTTGAGAATTTCCATGTGTACATATTGTGTTTGTGGCTTTCATTTGTTCCCTTATTTGCCTGTCTAGACGAGAGCAGAATCAGTGTGTCACTGTGTGTGTGTGTGTGTGTGTGTGTGTGTGTGTGTGTGTGTTGAGTCAGGATGGGCGATCTGACGCCTCTCTGGGACACACACATTATCCATCAATCATATCTGGGAAATGAAATGTCTCCCTTTGCCTCTGCAGTTTAATTCAACACAGAAAGCACACACACACACACACACACACACGTTTGACCTCAGTTTCATCATCCTGCAACGCCATCTCCTCTCAGCATTCCACAGTTACTCCCTCCATTTTCTCTCCTCCTCCTCCTCCTCCTCCTCCACCTCCTCCCACCGGCTGAGAACGTTCCCTCCATCACGGTTGGCCACTCCCACTTATCATTCCTCTTACGTCCTCACTTCCTCTTTCCCCCTTCTTCCACTTTCCTTTCCCTCTTTGTTTCTCCTCGCTTCCTTTCCTCCTTTTCTTTACCCTCCCTCCTCCTCCTCCTCCTCCTCCTCCAGTTCAGTGAAATGAGCTGTCGAAGCTGCAGATGATTGACGAGTCAAGGTGGACCGGACCCTTCCCACTATTTAGCTGTCACTCAGACTGACTGTGTGTGTGTGTGTGTGTGTGTGTGTGTGTGTGTGTCGGTGGGTAATAGCACTGACACAGCAGTCTGAGAATGAGAGCAGAAGCTGATGATTAGATTGCCTCGGCTCAATCAAACAGCGGATGTTGTCCTCAGCAGTTGAGGAAATGATTCGGCCCCTTGTGTGTCTCCCGAAAGAAACTCTTTGGAACGAGACTATAAAAGGGAGCCAATAATTAATTGAGGAAGTGGAGATAGAGGGGCGGCGGCGGCGGCGGCGGTGGCGGTGGGGAGAGAGAAGGGGGGGA
This sequence comes from Etroplus canarensis, assembly GCA_015106775.1. Taxonomy (NCBI): domain Eukaryota; kingdom Metazoa; phylum Chordata; class Actinopteri; order Cichliformes; family Cichlidae; genus Etroplus; species Etroplus canarensis. The sequence continues at coordinate 31,393 of VUQH01088522.1, read as the reverse complement.
TTACAACCAAATGTCACTGACAATTAATTTTCCATTGCACAAAGGCAGAAAATGAAGAGAGGCATAATCTGTTCAAGTCAATCAGATCCTAAATCCCTGTGACAAGCACGATCTATGATTAAGTGGCTGCTGCGTCGCCGAGGTGCTTTAATTAATCTATTTTACCTTGTCATCACTTTTGCTTCCTGTAAGTCGCTAGAAGGGTACCTTTAATAGAATAACGAGCCGCCGTTTAAGAGATCCGGGCCCTTCCATCACCATAAACATCAGTCACTTCAAGAGGAGAGGAGTCGCCTCCCCGCAATCTGTCCGCGGGAGTTGGAGAAACATACAGTCAGTCATCTTTCACTTAATGCCACATCGCTTTGTCACGCCCCGCTCCGCCGCGACTTTTATAAAAGATGTATCTTTAGTCTCTCCGGAGCGTCGTTTTCCTTAAAACTATTACTCACTGCTAAGTTATGTGGCGCTCTTTACGTGCAAGGTGTTTGCCAAAGATAAGTCATCGCGCGCCCGTCGCGCCCCCACAAAGGCCCCCCCCAGCCACAGCTGTGATAAATTCTTCATTGCGATTGTGTCATCACTCTCATGCTCTACATGCAGACTACAGCCGGGGTTTATTTCAACCGCTTTACTCCCATCCAGGTCACTGGCAACCCATCTAGGATAGAGATAGGGGCAGGATGACAGCTGGAAACCGTTTTCCATACCTGCCTGGAACACCCAAATGGAAAATCTGAACTACCAACTGATGTATGAGGCGTCTTTTTGCGAGGCAGCGTCATCTAGTTTCCGAGCGTCTTCCTTTTTTAGCCATGTGGTTTCATCGGGCAGTGACCGGTAGCGTCTCCAAGTCCGTCGGCGAAGAGTCCAAGTATCTCGGGGTCTTGTTAACAAGTTGGGGGAGCATCGGCAGTGATGTGGGTGATTTACTGGTCTGTCGTAGTGAAGCGACGGCTGAAGCTGCCCAGTTACCCGCTGATCTACGTTCCTCCACTCACCTATGGCCACGAGCTGTCTGTAGTGACCAAAAGAATAATATCATGGATGCAAGGCACAAAAGTAAGCTTTTTAGGAACAAAGATCAAACATAGATCAATCAAAACAAGAAGTGGTGGAGATGAGTATCCTCCAAAGGGTGTCTGGGCTCTCCCTAAGGGATAGATTGAGGAGCTCTCTCATTTAGAAGGACCTCAAAGTGGAGCCACTACTCCTCCACTTTGAAAGAGCCAGCTGATATGGTAAGGCATCCTCTTGGGCACTACCTAGGTGAGGTGTTTTGGGCATGTCTGCTTGGGGATACTTGGAGATACCCCTGGGGTGGTTTCAGCTGGCTTGGGAATATCTTGGTGTCCCCTTGGAAGAGCTGTAGGAGGTGCCCCCATGACCCGGACCTAAAAGATGGATGGATGGATGGATGGATGGATAAAACAGAACCCAACCCTAACCCTAGATAGGCTGGTGGTGACCTCGCTGGATGTTGAGGTTAGGAAAGTACCTTGACCCACCTGGGGTTCAATTAAACGGTTCTTTAACTCTTTGTAGGAACTAGAAAATAAAGTGATTCAGTGACACTTCCTTAACTCGCCCCATCTGGAGGCATTTAAACAGTAAAACAGTCGTGGAAGCCTTTTCCACTCCGAGTTCAGCTTTATTTGCTCGGCTTATCTGCCCTCTGGAATCAACACAACCCGGCTCTGAGCTGCACTGTTTATTCAAACCCAGCAAAGAATAATAGAGCTCCGACCATCAAATCCAGGAGCCTGAAGTCATTTGTGTGTGCACTGGGTGTTTCTAATGGCTTTACAATCCAAAACCACATGCTGGACTTTTTGTCCAAACTCTCACCTACTAAATGCAAACTAATTGCTTCTTCTCCCCGGTGGAGCTGCCTCCCTCCTCTCCTTCCCCCCCACCCCACTCGCTGTCTGCAGAGATATTTCAAACGTCTTTCTTCTCGGGTGTTCACTGTTGTGATGAGCTAATTACAATTCTGAATGACTGAGCCCCAGCCGGTCCACTGTCCGGTTTTAACGCCGCTTTTTCCCTGTACCCTACAAAAGCTGGCCTTCCTGACAGCTCGTACTCATGCTATCATCAACACTGGCTGTCTTGATGAATTAATACAGTGGCTGGTTAGTGAGCAAATTTTCTTATGAAGTGTAATGGCATGATGGTACAGTATTAAGAGCAGGATCATGAAGGCATGTGACCCAGTTAAACACATCCCCTGATCATAACAAAACTGCACTGTACTGCTGAAGTGCAGCTTCAACATAGCAATGAATTCATGTGAGCATTATGTCATCATCAAGCCATGAAAATATTTATCAAAACATCTAAATTAGATTTTATTTATAGTTCAACGTTGTTTCAGCACATTGTGCAGCTCAGTCCACTGTGGCGACCCCTTGGGGGAAAATACAAGGGACACGGGTTATTTATAAATTCTCAAATTAAATGGAAAAGCTGAGACTGTAAGGACAAACGGCACGCAGGAGACTTGAGTGCCACGCTAACTTTAATCCCACACCTATCTGGGTCACCAACAACCTGGTGGAGGTTAAAAGGTTAAAAGTAAAATCTGCTACATTTTATGCCTGACATGGGGAAAATTATTATCAAACGGTAAATGGACTGGTGCTCATATAGCACTTTTCTACTCTAAATGAGCGCTCAAAGCGCTTTTTACGCATTCATACCGCACTTTATTCCATGCCTTTGAGTGCATTTAACTATCACACACACACAGTCACTCTGATGGATGCATTGGGAGCAATTTGGGGTTCAGTGTCTTGCCCGAGGACACTTTGACATGTAGATCGGAGAAGCCAGGTATCAAACCGCCAACCTTCCTGTTGGAAAATGACCTGCTGTGGGTTAAAGAACAAATATCTATAAACAGATAATCTTTATAAACAAGACTTGTGGCTGGTTGGTTGGTTGGTTTGTTAACTGGATAGTTGGTTGGGCCTGGTCTGCTTATGAATGAATGAATGAATGAACTTTGTCATTATGCACACAGTAATTTAAAAAAAAAATTGGTGTGGCTTTTTCTTGCTGCAAAAATATGTAATAAAATAAATAAATAAATGGAATAAAAAATTTGAACAAAAAGCAGCATAAGAAATTAAATGAACAAATTTAAAATAGATAAATTAAAACAGCACCAGCTACATGTTTAAAAACTGCATTATCAACAGCAATAAAATTGACTGGAGTGGCATGTAAATCTGTATGTTGAAGTCTCTTAGTCTTTAGTCCAACTGCATTCAGTGATCAGTGAGAGAAGACGTGATGAAGGCCACAGCTTGGGGATAAAAACTGTCTCTGAGTCCAGAGGTTTTGGCCTTGATGGTTCTGAACCGCTTGTCAGATGGCATCAGTTCGAACAGGAAGTGTCCGGGGTGTGTGGTGCCTCTGGCCATGCTGACTGCCTTCCTCCTCATCCTGGTGGTGTAAATGCAGTCCAGTTGTGAAAGCTCCATCCTGAGCCACCTGCAGGTCTGCAACACCGCAGCTGGCGTGCCATACCATCACGCAGTGCATCAGGATGGATCCAACGGTTCTCCTGCAAAAGTTCACCAGCAGTCCCCGGGGGAGTTTGTTTTGTTATAGTCCGAGTTCAGCTGGCCAATCACATTTGAGCAGGCTCTGGTTTGGTAAACAGTTGGTGTGGGGAACAAATGAGGAAGTTGTTGAAGAGCAAACTCAGTACAATGAGCAATCAACTGGCCATTCATAAACAATGACCGGACAACAGCAAAGGAAGTCTGGAACCGGAAATCCTGGCTAAGGACAACTGTTAGTGACCTATGCTGTACCAATGAAAGTGAACTGAATTTCTTGGATTGGTTAGTTACAGTGACTAGCTTTGTTAGTATTGCTATATCATCCTGTGTGTAGCCTCTAGACTGTACAGCATTAATGTTTAGCTCTTTAACCCAAATCCCAAGTCCACGCAATCACAGAAGAAATAAAATAATCATTCTAACTGACACACCTCTAAACTATTTACATTTTTCTTTTCCAAAAAATTCCATTTTGACCTTACAGGATTAAATGGACTGGTGGTTATATAGAACTTTTCTACTCTGACTAAGCACTCAAAGTGCTTTTTACTACAAGCCTCATTCACCCATTCACACAGCAGTTTATTCCAAGCCTTTGAGTTCATTTAACTAGCGTGTACACACTCACAATCCGATCAGGAGCAATTTGGGGTTCAGTGTCAATGACTCTTCGGTATGCAGACTGGAGAAGCCAGGGATCAAACTCACAGCCTTCCTGTTGAAAGCTGACCCGCTCTACCCCCTGAGCCACAGCCGCCCCGTAATTAGACCTCTATGGTTAGACCTCAGTTAACAGCTAACGTGGGGTTTTCATGTAGCTGTGAAAGACATCCCAGCACGGATGCAAAAGCTAGCCTAGCATGCTAAAACAAGCATGCAGAAAGGTCAATACTGTATTATTAAAATAAACATTTTTGTTTTTGTCTGACACTGAAACAATCAGCCTACCTGCGTGTATTCAGGTTCCAGTGTTAGGCAGACCTTCAACAACTTTGCAGTATCTGTCCGAATTCTGGCATCCTCTGCAGGATTCTTTAGCGGCCTGCTCGTTCCTGACCGCTGAGGTACTTAGACTCAGACTAGGTTGGGTCTGATTGCTTCCCAAGTACCGTCTGAGATCTCAGGATTATCAGTATAATTTGCACCTGCTGAGACTTCCAAGTGGATCCAAGCCAACTCAACCATCTATCATCTGCTTTTCATGTCTGCTCACAGGTTTCTGTGTGTTCACCTGCCGTGGCGTGGGACACATTTTCACAGACGACGTAGCGTGACCTATGAAATATTCCCAACTCACTGGGGGATCCCAGCTCAGATGTCCTTCAATTGGTTTCTCAAATGTACAGTTCGAGACATATTAGAGGACAGTGAAACTAAAACAGCACACGTCAAGTCAACAACAGGGGTGTCCACACTTCTTCAGCTTGTGAGCTACTTATAAAATAACCAAGTCAAAATGATCTACCTACAATAAAAATACAAAACATACATTTATTTATATATATACTGAGTATTCTTTATGTGTACAATAGATGTTGGTGTACTTTGCATAACTGCACGAACCCATATTGCACAATACAGCTCTGTAATTTTGGTCATTACTTGCACTGAATGGAATCAGCCAGGGACAGTAGCTGCTGCCTCAAGCACATCTGAAACACGATGAAAAGTCGGAAAATGTCGCTCCACGTTTACCTTCTTTGGACTAGCAATGGTAGACTGGCAGATGAGGCAAACGCACTTCCAATATGACACTGTGAAAAAAAGTCTTCCCACTCTCTATGAAGTGGTAGGTTTTTGTCTTCTGACTTGGTCCAGGTCCCTCACTCATTTTATACCTTTTCTTAAGGTTAGTAGAAATAAATTGGAGGCTAACTATGCAACGCAACAGCTTGACCCGTGAGTCAGAAAAGATCAGATGTCAGACTGGCTGCCAATCACATGACAAATGTATTAGTGGGGATGGATGACAGGCTGACGTCTGTTTTTTTAATGGCATGTGATCTACCCACGCTACCTTTGCGATCGACCGGTACATCACGATCGAAGTATCGGGCGCCCCTGGTCAAGATGTTTACGCTGTACAGATTCCGCTCAGTTTTGATTTGGTGAGTTGCCGCTGTTAGAGGACTGCTGCACTGTTCTGTGTGTCCTTGTGGAGATCCCTGCCTTACTGCTGACGTGGACAGGTTACCATCCTTTCCTATGTGTCCTTGAAAGTACTGGAAGAAAACAGATGTGGCAATCAGCTGGATTTGGGGCATCTGGGCCAAATGATCCTGGAGGTAAAACTTGGCACCTCGGGTCTCATTAGACTCGGTCAGTGTTCAGC
>VUQH01088522.1:6472-17651 GCA_015106775.1 Etroplus canarensis | reverse complement strand
TTGTGAAAACTCTTCATGTCTCCTTACAAAAGGTGTGTGTGTGTGTGTGTGTGTGTGTGTGTGTGTGTGTGTGTGCTGGAATCATTGCAGGGGAGTTGGTGTTGTGAATTGATATCACATTAGGTGCAATCTCAATTTCTTTAACCTCGCTGTGAAACACATTCAGTCACTGGCAGGCAAAATAATATCATTTATATATCATTTGCCAATGCTTGGCCATAACTGGACCACAAAAAGGGCTGTAATCTCCGCCGCTCCACAGCCTTTCAGAAAGAAAATGACACCTCAGTTTGGATTTAGCTGCATGCCGCTACTTGCAAATATTTGTATGAATGAATGTCAAAACTTTTCAAGCGTTTGCTCCCCGGTCTAATTCACACATTCCTATAATAAACTAGTTATAATTACAGCCAATTACATACTGGCTGATGGGATCCATGTTTTCATGTCGGTCTGTGATGATTAAGGCTGGGAGGCATTATGAGTCCATTCCCTGCCTGTAATGATGGGGGGGCTTCTGGCTGTTTAATAGCATTCAGATATTAAAACAGGTAGAGCACAATTACTGTGAGACCACTCGGTCTGATCACACGCTGGGTTGGTTAGATTAAAGTAACCCATCGCCGGATTTACACCTGGATGGACTAAAGCCAGTTGTAAATCTTTGTTACACTGCAGAGCGTGAGCGCCTGTCTCAGAACCACAGATTCTTTATGAAGGATGTGCGCAGCCACTGCGGTGTCACCCACTGGTTTTGGACCTGCGCCTGCCGCCATGCTGTTTTTTTTGGAGCCAGAAGCGGCCATTTTGGTGCAATGTAAAAACACTCATATACTATATAAACAGACGTATTGGGCCACAGCTGTTAATGACTGAATCCAGCTGTTTGATTCAGTCCCATTACCACAGCTGTATACAATCCAGCAGCTAGCCGTGTGGTCTGCCTTTACAAACATTAGTGAAGGAATGGGTGGTTCTAAAGAGCTCACTGAATTCCAGCGTGGTACTGTTGTAGCAGGTCGGTTGGTGACATTTCTTCCCTCCTAGATATTCCACCATCAGCTGGAAGTGGGATTATTGCAAAGTGGAAGCATTTAGGAACCACAGCAACTCAGTCACCAAGTGTCAGAGCGGGGTTGCCGGGTGCTGAGGCGCATAGTGCACAAATATGACCCGCACTCACAATAACTGCCAAGTTCCAAACCTCCTCTGGCATTAACATCAGCACAAAAACTGTGCACCTAGAGCTTCATGGCATTAGTTACTATGAATAACGCGTCTCTGTCTGAAAGTCTGATACATGAGTCTGGGTTTGGTGAATGCCAGGAGAACGTTATTTGCCTGACTGGAGGACGGATAATGCTTTGGGGTTGTTTTTCTGGGGTTGACCTGGACCTCTTTTTTCCATTGAAGGGAAATCTTACTGTTTCAGTTTGTCAAGACCTTTTAAACAATTCTACCCTTCCAACTTTGTGTGAACAGTTTGGGTAAGGCTCTTTTCTGTTCCAGCATGACCGTGCCCCAGTGCACAAAGCAAGCTCCATAACGGTATGGTTGGATGAGTTTGGTGTGGATGAACTTGACTGGTCCACAGAATCTTGAGTTCAACCCGATCCAACACCTTTGAAATGAAGTAGAATGAAGACTTAGAGCCGGACCCTCTCATCCTAACATCTGAAATCCAATTAGCTGCATCCACCTGTCAGTCAAAGAGGCCACGCCCCTAATAATGCAAACTTTAAGTTGTTATAAAGGGGGGAATTAGCTTTAGAGAAAACTGTTTTTTTGTATCAGGCTGTAAACATATTTATTTCTGCTGTAAAGTTGGACATTTTAACATGGGACTCTATGAGGACTGAATCACTTTTAGGGCCTACCTCAAGTGGACATTAGAGGAAATGCAGCTTTTGGCACTTACATGTTGGCTTCATTTGGTGTGCTCCTGACTTTTCAGCCCCAGAGCTGCTATCAGCAATACTAGTAACACAATACTGCCTGCCACACTGAGAAATGAATGTGCATGTCGCTGCAGCCCAGGTTTTATTTCACTTTGTGGAATCTCACGAAACCTCTTTTTTTCCTTCTTCGGCTTTATTCTGAGTGCATTCTTTCTTCGATTCGTCCACATTTCCTTCCTCTTCAGGTTTGGTATGGAAGACGAGTGCAGACATTTCCATCAAGCGCTCGTCTTTCTGAATGCAACACGTCCAACCCGGAGAGGATCTGATTATTATTTTCAGGGTAGAATGGACGGAAATTGCCATGTGCAACAAACAGGCCACCGTCAGAATACCGAAACATTCTGGAAGAGCTGGCTAATTGATTCTGGTCACAGACCGCACAGCTCTCCTCATTTAACCGGCCATTATCCGTTTGCCATTTGATCACCAGACAGGCGACGCCGCTCGTGCCGGTTCCAGCGGATGCGAAGCCCTGCGGTGACCTTTGCTATAGGTGCCCGTGTCTGAGCGTCTGTCTGCTAATGAATGCAAATAATGTCATGTGTCATCCTATTAGCGAAAAGCCATCGACAGCCGTCGGCCCTGTGCAAACACGCTCACTTTCTTCACTGTTTGTTCACGTCCTGTGTACCTAATGAAGGAGAGCTCAATTACACCTCCGACACGTTTAGCTCTATCTCTCTCTCATTATACGGCAGATTGTTGTCTTTTAGTCGAGGTAAACATAGTTAAAGTGCAGATCCGCCGGTGACGCCGCCGCTCTTTGTTCTCCTCTGCTCACAGTCCTATCATGCTGAACGATCACAGACAAAAATAACCACAAAGGGATGCAAACTGGCTACAAAAAGGAGCAATGTGAGAACAAAGCAGCAACGAAGATACAGAAATGATAAAAACTGGCGCAGGTAAGTGACCACAAAGAGGCCAGGAACAGACACAAAGTCACGCAACATGGCCACCGAAAGAGACGACCAAACAGGAGACGCGACAAAAAGAAGCGAGCTGAGCTCAAAGAAACAGCAGAGATATTAAAATGACCACCAGTGACCACATACAGGGAATTCACGGCGTCACAAATGCAAAGCATCAGCAAGGACACAAATGATTGGGACAACACACAAACACTGGCGACAGAGAAATGAACAACCGCCACAACTGGATACAAAAAACTGCAAAGAGACAAAAGTCAATCATGAAGAGTTCGAACAAAAGAGGCAACGTGACCAGAGAGACACAGAGTGTGTAATGCTCCCAGAGGGCAACGTTACGACAGTTACAAACAAGACAAAAAGAAACAGAAAAAAAGACAAAGCAAAAATATTCACAAAGAAAGAGACAAAAGAAAAATCGACTAGGATTGGAGGAAAAAATGACCTCAGAGGGAAAAAATAATTACTAAAAAACAAAATTAAAAAATGTAAGAAGAAATATGAGCACAAGCAGAAAAACAAATATCAGTGATGTAGTACCTCATTCAGCTCCCAGGTTATTGTAATGTGTGAAGTACGGAAATAAAGTGAACGGGTTTTGTTGTCGTTGGTTGGCTGGATCACATAAACTAATGAGGAAAAAAAACCCAGTCAAAGACGCTCACAAACACTCATATCCAGGACAAGTGAAAGGGTTTGAGTTCAGGAGTACTTTGACTGCATGGTCAGTAGTAACCACGGCAATAAAAAGCATGAAAATATGTGGACACATCAGCAACACTCAGGAATTTATGCTGATCATGTTGGTGAACCAGGTTACTGGCCTATAATCACCTGCCAGAACCCAGTGCTAAGCCTACATCGTGGTCCGAATTCTCGACTAGCCCCAACCAACCTTCAGACCTTATTTGACCAGAAGCAACTCTAACGACAGCATTTATGTATTGATGGCAGAGAGGCGCACCCAGACACTGATTTATGAACATTACAATCCAGAGCAGTACTCTCAGGGGAAGCAGTTCTTGGGGAAATGGAAATGTGGCCATTAAACTATGACCTTGACCTTGAGCACAGTGTGGGTGAAGTCCCATTAAAGGTGATCACTGTCTGTAAGTTTAATTAAACTCTGACCCATGCTGTAGGAGGAGTAGCAATTCTTGTGAAATGTGATTGGATGGACTTGTCCTTCAGCCGGTTGAGCTAAAATGACAAATTAATACAAAACATCTCCATAGAGACAAAAGATAAAGAGATACCAAACAACTTCAAAGAGAAAGAGAACCAGAATTACTAAAGAGAAGTCCAACACTTCTCATATCCTCTCCATTGCTGTGGTCCCTTTGTAGTTACTTTAGCTATCTTCATTCATTCATTCATTCATCTTCTTCTGCTTTTTTCATATTCACCAAATATTTAGCGACATTATTTGGTTTTTACTTATTACACCAAGATTTAGGTCTTTCAGAGTCAAGATTGCTATATTGTTAGCTCATCTGGAAGAAGGACCAGTAAGCTAAAAAACATGGCAGGGCATCCATTGCCCGTCCATCTGTCTGTCCAGAATTCACAAGAATCGCTCCTCCTTCAGTACTGGTCAGATTTAGGCATCTCGATGAATCTACACGCTTTACATTTGAGAATAAAGTCCCAAAGTGTCCATCAGTCCCATGAGCATCCAACAAGAACGACTTGTTGAAAGTGAGGAGGACGAGCTGGAAGATGCCTCCGTGCCCTCTTCCTGTCCATCTTTTTCCCCTCCACGTTGTTGTGTCTGGGAAGCGGGCGGAGGCGGTGACATACTGATGTTTTCACGCCCTAACAGGAGCCTCGCCTTCGCATATTAGCCCTCCCTCAGAAGAGATACCTGAGACCTGACAGAATGGGTCAGGCACCTGGCCTGTAATTGATATCTGCACCTCAGAGCACTGTGATATCTTAATCCATCTCACAGCCTACTTTCGCCATAAATGTGTCACACGTGGCTGCACATAGGCCCGCACTGCAGGCCGTTCCCTGCACGATGGTGGAAATATGCTAAATAAACCCCATTGTCCTTCCAGGGAACCTACCTGAGGGTCCGCAGACAGTGAAATATGACTGGAATCACGGTGGAAGCCTCGGCTGTCGATGGTCAAGGACGATGGCGGTGTGTAATGATGTGATATAAAGTTACCACCTGCAAATCGGGTTTAAACAACAGCCACAGTGAGTTCAAGGTAGTAATCACGGCGCTCTGAGTAAAGGTCGTGTGCTCCTGCAGCACAACCTGATCGTGGATGAAAATATGTTTTTGAATCTGAGCTCTAATGAGGAAATGAGCCTCTGGGTAAATATTAATTTGTTGCTGGTCAGCTTTTAATGAACATTAGGCAGCAGGGAATTCTGTTTTTCATGCCAAATGACATTGGTAGCACATAAAAATTGCACAGAGCCACCTCAGAACAGCAATTAGAGTCTAATTCAGCCTGAAACGTCCCAGCTGTTGGGTGTCCAATCCCACTCTGTCACTTAAACACTCGTTCATATTGCCTTAGTCTTTTTAGGCCTCGGGGAAAGTCGAGTGTGCCGCCTCCTTCCCCATCCCTTCGTCTCATTTCCCCATCCCCTCAGTGAAACTACAGAGCTTTATAGAGCTGAGGCTGTTTTACCATCCTGCTCTCTCTTCTTTACTGACTTGGTAAACACTCACGGTGCTACCGCAGTCTGTGCTCGTGGGGTTTTTTTATTGCATGATCTGAAAATGTCACCTTCACCAAGGTTGGCCATTTCTCCGATCCGTAAGTGAACAGCCACAACATTAAAACCACCTGGCTAATAACGTGTAACTCCCCCTCATGTCGCCATAACAGCTCTGATCTGTCAGGGCATGGATATCGGGACCTCTGTGATGACAGTGGATCCTTTGGCTCCTCCACCGATCAGACTTGTTTCAGCAAAGCCTACTGATGATTATTCAGATCAGGATCTGGGTTGTTTAACCGCCATCTTGCTGTCTTTGTTGTGTTCCTCGAGGCAAAGAAACATCCGTATAAATGCTAGGAGCCGAGTTTTCCCAGCAGGCCCCGAACATTCCGCTGCACCCGTCATCTGTCAGGGTTAGACCTCAGAGTCAATACAACACCTGGTTTCAGAGTATCCCAAACTATCCATCCATTCATCATTTTTCTTCTTCAGCTGACGGGTAGTCGTGCAGGCAGCAGGATAAGCAGGGTATTCCTGAACAGTCCTTGTCCTCAGCAACAACTTCCAGATCTTCCATGGGGTCTTGAGACATCCCCCAGTCAGATTTGATTTATATTCCCTCCAGCCACTTCTGGGTTTACCCCAGGATCTCATCCCAGTTGGAAAACCTCAAAAGAAAAGTATGAGGGAGGCATCCAAAATAGATGCCGGACCAACTCAACTGGATTCTTTTGGTTCAAAAGGGAAGCAGCTCTTCTCTGAGCTCCCTCTAGATGTCCAGACTCCTTCCCTTGTCTCTAAAGCTGAGCCTAGCCGTCCTCCAGAGAAAACTAATTTCAGCTTCTTGACTCCGGGATCTTGTTCTTTCCATCCACGTTCCGATGCTCATAACAACAGGTGAGAGTTTGAGCGTACAGCGAGTGGTAAATCGAACTGTTTGACTTGCGGCTCAGCTCCCTCGCCACATCAATACTGCAGAACTGCTGCATTACTACTGTACCTGCACTGATCCACCTGTCCATCTCGTGCTCCAAGCTGAACCATCACTCACTAACAATAACCTGATATGTTTAAACTCCATAACTTGGGGTATCCACTGTTCTCCCCACCCAGATGGGAAAAAAAACACATTTTCACCATCCTTCATTATCCAGCAATAAGGAAATATGCCAGGTGGAAATAAACCAAAATGATTTTTTCAGCGTGGAAAAGCTGAAAGAGGCTTTAAAAAACATCAACCGCATGTGAATGACCCCCGCTAGCTGAGAGGATAGACCACATACTGCACGCCTTTACTCCGATTTTCTCACTCTACTGTATAAAAGCAAAATACTCCTTAAAAACAAACTGTTACACAGGCAGCTCGTGACTACTGATGTATGAACCATGAACTGGCCTTTTACCTCCCAACAAAAGCTTGCTTGTAAATTCTTTACTGCTTGAGTTATTTATAGAAAATCGAACACACTCCAGCAGGCAAAAAGCAAAGGTCCCCAGCTTTAGGTCGGAGTGGCCGTGAGCTGATTTCATTTCTAAATGTTCAAAGTGACCATTTCAAGGGCTGCTTTAACTTCTCCAAGGTGAAAACTGCAGCACTCCTCGTAGTTTGGAGAAAATCATTATTGTTTTAACTGGCCGCCTTTTAGCCCGCAGCCATTGTGTGTGGGGGTCATCGGAGAGCACTTTCAAACACAATTTCCAACAATGGACCTTGGAAAGTGTTGTTTGGGGGATTGTGATAAAGGCCACTGTCTGCTGAAAAGGTTCTAAAAATGTGCTGATTTCAACAGCTGTGTTGTTCTCTAAACAACTGGAGTGTTCACCTTCGGGACTGCCTGGGCAGACAGGTGAACAGGTGGGTGCTGCGGGGACTTTTAAAAATCTTCTGTAGCTTCTGTAGCGTAGGTCACACCATCTAAAATCAACCAAATCTGAGAGAGGTCTGCGCCGGATCCCCTCAGAATCAGCTTGTGAGGTACAATATCTCTAGGATGTTTAGTGAATGCGTGGTTCATCAGTCAGGTCCATGTGAAAAAGAGACTCCTTGAATGGAAAGCCATTCAAGATGGTAAGGGGCGTGACTGTGGTGGGACGACCCTAACTTTGGGATACTAGACCAAAAGCCTCTTACCTTTTTAACTTTCACAGGTTGCCATTTAGCCACATGTAAAATGACCCTGCAATAGGCTGGAAACCTGTCCAAAGGGCGCCCTGCATGCCGTCACCGTCAGCTGGGGTAAGCCACAATCCCCCGCAACCCCAGTCTGGGTATCAAATTGGATCAATGGAAATGTGAAACCACACATGTTACAAACTGCGTGCGTTCTTCTAAAGAGCTCACTGAATTCCAGCGTGGTACTGTAACAGGATGCCACCACTGCAACACATCCTTCCCTCCTAGATATTCCACCATCAGCTGGAAGTGGGATTATTGCAAAGTGGAAGCATTTAGGAACCACAGCAACTCAGCCACCAAGTGTCAGACCACGTAAAGTTACAGAGCGGGGTCACCGAGTGCTGAGGAGCATAGTGTGTAAAAGTGGTCAGACCTTCTCTGGCATTAACTTAAGCACAGAAACTGGGCACCAGGAGCTTCATAGCATGGGTTTCCATGGCTGAGCAGATGCAGCCTTACTTCACCAAGCACAATGCCAAGTGTTGGAAGGAGTGGTGTAAAGCAACCTGCCACTGGACTGTGGCACAGTGGAAACATGTTCTGTGGTGTGACCAGCCATGCTTCTCTATCTGGCAATCTGATAGATGAGTCTGGGTTTGGTGAATGCCAGGAGAAGGTTGCCTGACAGTAACTTTCTGTGGAGAAGTGATAATAAGGGATAAAGAAGGGATAAAGGGCGGCTGTGGCTCAGGAGGTAGGGCGGGTTGTCTTTCAACACAAAGGTTGGCGGTTTGATCCCTTACTTCTCCAGTCTACATGCCAAAGTGTCCTTGGGCAAGACACTGAACCCCAAATTGCTCCCGATACATCCAATGTGTGCATGATAGTGAATGCGCTTAAGGCATAGAAATAAAGCGCTATATGAATATTTGTGTGAATGGGTGAAGGAGGTTTGTAGTAAAAAATAAGCGCTTTGAGCGCTCAGGGTCAAAAAATGCTATATAAGTACCAGTCCATTTACCATAATGCTATGGGGTTGTTTTTCTGCGTTTGGCCTGGGCCCTTTAGTTCCACTGAAGTGAAATCTTAATGCTTCAGCTTACCAATTCTATGCTTCCAACTTTGAGGGAACAATTTGGGAAAGGCCCTTCTCTTTTCCAGCATGCCTGTGTTTCACTGCACAAAGCAAGCTCCATAAGGCATGGTTGGGTGAGTTTGGTATGGAAGAACTTGACTAGCCCACACTGAGCCCTGACCTCAACCCCATCCTATGAACTAGAATGGCTATTGAGAGCCAGGCCCTCTTGTCCAACGCCATTATTTGACCTCACAAATGCTCCTCTGGATGGATGAGCAAAGGTTCCCACAGACACACTCCAACATCTCGCAGAAAGCCTTCCCAGAAGAGTGGAAGCTTCAACTCCAACTCCATGTTACTGCCTACAGAGCACCTGTGTGTGGAATGTGTAGGTGGCCCAATACTTTTGCCCATACAATTTATCTAAGAGGAAATAAGGAAAAAGCAGAATAGGTCAGCTCTGAAGAACCCACAGGTGCAGATGTTTGTGTGCTTCCACGGACTTATAACTGCACCAGCAGCAACAACAGACCGATAAATCCACCCCTACACAACCGGCTCTGCATTATTCACACCGCTGGCAGATGCCCTTGTCCTGGATCGACCTCTGGTTACAGTCCCACAGGCTGCTGTGGAGAACACGAAAATCTGCTTACACCGTAACCGCAGAATGCAAACTGCAGCAGACACACTGTAGACAAGGAGGATCTATCTCTGACACGCACCATTGAGCACAGGAAACACACACACACACACACACAGAGGAGCTCGCACCGCAATCCAAGCAAACACACAACTTCCAGCGACACACATACTGTAAATCCATGCAGGCACAGACACGAACAATGACTTCAGGTGCTCAGGTCAACAACCGCGCTGCTGAAATGACAGGCCAGTGGAAAGGTAAATGTAATTTTCATAATCCCTGCTATCAGCCAACAATGCCGTTATAATGCGCACTCTCTCTCTCCCATGCGCTGCTTTCCCACCACCCGCCTCCATCGGCACCGCGGGGCAAAGGTACACAAACAGGCAGGCCCGAATCGGCGCCGACAGTCAAAACAAATGAGGGGGGGGGTAAACGCGGCAGCTGTTCTCGCTGCCCGATTTTGCTAAATAGCCCCTTTTCATAAAGGCGGCAAAAGAAAAATAATAAAAGCGACACAATTAGCGAAGCACTCGCCTAAAAAAAACACTCTGTGTCTCTCGCAGGGCTAATTATAGGCGATCTGCAGAAAGAGGCGCAGAGGGAAGGTCGGGAAAGGCAGCCGCCCAGAGAGTGACCAGCGGATCCTCAATGAATACGAACGGGAAAAAAAAAAAAATGACAGGTAATTCGGACTTCGGTAATCAACTGTCAGTGGCTAACCCTTCAAACCCTGTTCACTCGCTACATTAACAAAAGGCATTGTGAAGCAAGCGGCTTCTAATGTGCTCAACAATGCATTTAATGATGTGATTAAGTGGCTGAATTAGTCAAGGAAAGCTTTTCCAGGCAACGTGTCAACACAAGGCCAGGCCGCACAAAGCGGCAAAGATCGGCGCAAAGAGGAACAAACAATGAGTCACGCAGACGAAACTCGCTCAGATCCTGCTGGATGACCTCTCTCTGCACATGTCTGCAGGTTAATGGAAAGAATCAGATATGAAAAGAAAACAGTGGAGCCCTGTGAAGTGAGGGATTTATGATGCAAAGATTCTGTCATTGGTCAAATGCATTTAGCTCCTATTTTGAAATCTCTGACCAATCAGAATCAGAATGCTTTATTAATCCCAGGGGGACAATTATATTTTGTTGCAGACGCTCATTCATATATAAATAAATATAAATTTGAGAGGTACAAAATATGAAATAAAAAATAAACCTGTTAGTATGAAAGGCCATTTTCTTCTGCACATGTACTCTGTCTTGTTTCTACTGACTTTCATTCCTCTTCTCTCCAGTGCATACCTCCACCTCTCCAGGCTCTCTTCCACCTCCTTCCTACTCTCACTACAGATCACAACATCGTCTGCAAACATCATAGTCCACGGAGACTCCTTCCTGACCTCATCTGTCAATCTGTCCATCACCATTGCAAACAAGAAGGGGCTCAGAGCTGATCCCTGATGTAATCCCACCCCCACCTTGAACCCATCTGTCACTCCTACTGCACACCTCACCACTGTCTCACTGTGAGGTCTGCAGCAGGAGTGACAGATGGGTTGAAGGTGGGGACCATATGTAGCATAAATAACTCTAACACTGTAAGGATTTCCTGTAGCGTTCTGTGGTGTCCAGCAGGTCATGGAGAAGGTATGAAGGGTTGTCCTTAACTTGGACAGCGTCCTCCTCTCTCACACCACTGTAGGAGAGTCCAGCTCCACACCCACGACGTTACTGTCCCTGCAGATCAGTTTGTTGAGCCTGTTG
>VUQH01088521.1:0-31366 GCA_015106775.1 Etroplus canarensis | reverse complement strand
ATAGTGCTTTCACGCTCTTTTCTATACCGGACATTTGCTTATTCGCCACACTATTTGTGTCCTTGGCAAAATTCACACAGTACATCCTAATCAACTGTAGCTCACTTTTAGGTAGTGCCGGTCTTCTTACCAGAAAGATAGGCAGGTGAAATTTCCAGATGAATTGCTGTGAGTGTCGTAACTAGCTCGATTTGCCAAGCAAGCGTTGCCATCCTAGTGTGAGCATGCAGCAGGTGAATTATTCATGCTTCCTTTCCTTCTCTGTCAGTGGTACACATAAAGATCAGGTCATCCTCCCCTTCTTTGCTGTCACGTTTGCTGTTTTCATACATTAGCTTGGGATCCCCCACAAGAACATCTCTGAGCTACTTTTACATAGTGTAGAGATTATTATGTAAAGGAGCGAACACAATGTTTCCCTTAGATTGTGTTTGTGGTGGGAGTGTTGTACATGTCCACATATGAGTGCATGTGCACTGTTAACATTACACCAACTGAACGCACCCCAGTCCTCTGTTTGTTGCAGGTTCTGGTAAGAGTGACCTTCCAGCTCACAGAGAATTTCCAAAGACATATGCCAGTTGTAGTCCAAGATGGTGGAGTGCAAGGAGGTCCTATGTCCCGCCGCATGAGAAGATTCTCTGAATAATATTGAGGACTGTTACAACAGTGGTTCTTAATCTAGCCAATGAGCCAGCTGGTAGGGAAAACATGAGATGAGAAGGACTGGGACTAGCTCAAAATGAGACCGAGTAGAATTGCAAATGCAGTCGTTCACCTAGGGGGAGAGAAGTTGCAGTTGGGTGGCCTGCCCGAGTACCATCAGCATGTGGGAAACACTGGAAATATAGGTGCTCCTGCAACACTGAAGATAAAATAAACAAGATATTCTTCATTTATGCCAAAAGTTGGGACAATAATGTGTTAAAGCGACCAAAACATTGTGACCAAGTAGGTTAAATAAGGTAAAATAATGCAATAAAATACAAAATATGACAAGACAAGGTAAAAAAATTAAGAAAAAAGCAAGAGCCCAATCAAATAGAAAAGGTCAAATAAAAGAGCTGCATGAATAAAATTTGTCATTAATACAGTAAGGAGACTACTAAGAAAAATGTAAACAAAATAAATGCAGGTGTTCTAGCATGAGGTAGGGAAGATTTTTTTGAATCTGTCCTTATGACAGTGGAGCTGAAACAGGTGTTGGAGAAAGGTAAACACAATCAACACCTGTTATTTTTTCTGCCATATGTACCAGGAAGCAAGGTTTGCAAAAAACAAATCATAAATCACGAAGCAAGTCATTTAGATATCATACATCAAGCACTAGAGTCAGTGAGTGTTTCAGTATGAAATAACAGACATTGTTACTGTCTCTAATTCATAGCTTACCCTGGACAGTAACAAAGCCATCAGGAGGCAAAGGGTGTGTCAGAACACTTATACTCTAACAATACATTTCACTGTAATTACAATTTCACCCAGTAATCCCATTACACAGTATTGTAGGTAACAAGGCCAGTAACAATGAGGACTTCAAAGTAGAGCTCTCCTATTGTTTGCTGACTCTGTCTGGCAGTCCTGATAGTGGCTCTGCGCTCTTGTTCTGGGCAGGGTTAATTGCCAGGATGTGGCTAGCTGGAGTGAATTACAGACGTCTTAAGATGCTGCTGGTAGGCATTTGACAGAGCTGTGCTTTAGATGTGACCGTCTGTCACGAGGGATTAGGAGCCGGTGTGTAAATTGAGAACATCTCGGCACAAATGCAGTTGTCTGAATAAGTCTAGCCCAGGTAAATGTTCTGTTGCTTTTGCTGCCAGGCTGGGGCATATTTGTGGTTTCACCTTGAGTTAAGAATGTGTTTACATTTATTACTGGCCTCAAACTAGTAAGCCCTAATCAGTGGAGCCTTCAAGGTGACACCAGCTGCTTGTCAATGTTTTCTTCTGCCTGAACAGGTGTTAACACTGAACCTGACAGTAACTCACCTGTTGCCATGTCTGTTTTGTAGCCTGGAGTATCACTAATGGGGCTTTCTTGTGCTCAGATGCTTAACACATCACAGCTAGTGCCCTGCCCATAAGGCTGAAGATAAGATGAGTCAACTGGGACTGCAAACCTCAGGAGAGTGCATGCCAGCTCGGCTGAACTTCACATTTGCTTGTAGCATTAGTATAATCACCCTGCGGTTGCAATCATATACCCAGCTATTGATTGCTATCTCACTGAAACTCTGCTTTGAAGTTTTTCCTAGCCTATGGGTTATCACAATCAGATACACTCATTTTATGTGAATCAGAATGGCTCCTAAATTAGTAGTAAAGGGTTAGGATATAGTTTAGTTGTTTCAAATGCTATGAAGAGATTTGGGATTAGAAAAGCCTGTTAGGTGGGAGACGAAAGCTTTTTAGAGGTAAATCAAAGTGCAGCTAGTAGTGGTTGAATTAGGTGAAGAATATAAAATTGTGGGAGTTTGGATGTCTTGGTAGTAAGGCTGACAATTTAAGGCAGGTTTTTTTTCTTATTTTTACTGACATGAGATATCATCTCTTTTATACATGCACATTCCCTGCCTTCTTTATAGTTTCTGTCATCAAAAAAGGCATGTGTTGAAAAAAATGCTTTTAAAAGTATACACATTGGTGAAACACGTTTTGAAAATCTGCTTAGAATTAGTAACATTTTCCACACATAGACTTCACCAGATATACTGTGATTCCTTTCAACATTTTTTTTAATTTTAACTTTTTATCCATCCAAAAGAACATCACCATCCACAATTGACTGACTAGTCAACAGTTCCCTCACTCTTATTTTTGCAATCTCAGCCACTGCTAAGCAGTTATCCCCAGTCTCATGTTTCAGTACTGGCAGGCTAACAAGATTTATTTTATGGAAAGTCTTGTCTTTTGGTCAGACAGATTCTCCACTCCACGATCTTGGATTGCTCTTCAGATATATTGTGAGCTAGAAGGCCAATCCAACCAGAATCTGCAGCACATGGAGAACTGGTTCATGTGCTGCTATGATGAGATCACAAGGGCTGCCCTTTGATAAGAAAGCATGGGTGCACCCTTGCTTAAGTATTGTGTGATGGATTCACATGCTTTTTCTTCGAGGAAGTAAATCTCTTTTTTGGCCTCTTAAGCCATGTTGGCTGCTACTACTTCCCATATAGTGGGATATGTCAAACCACTCTCACTGTTCCTGGACATGTTGATTGTATAACTCAGTCAGCTGGACAGTTTCCTTCAGGAAACGCCTATCAGATTCTGGGCGTGAACGTGGTCCGTTGTGAATTTCTGTTGTGTTGGTTAGTGAAAGAAGGGATTATACAAACATCTGTTTACAAAAACACCATGGTTTATTTTTCAGAAGCTTTGAGTTATTGGATTTCATTTTTTTATCTGCCGCTGATTTTCCCTCTTTTTTTTTTCTTTTTTTTTTACAGGGTAAACCTTACATGTTCGACAGAGTGTTTCAGTCAAATACAACACAAGAACAAGTGTACAACGCCTGTGCCCAAAAGATTGTAAAAGGTAAGGGCTCACTTTTGTTTTTTTTTTTTAAATTAATATATATTTGGAGTGTGTACAGGTATGCACATGGCTGATGGTTTTCTATGTTGAAACTTACAAACCCTTTGACTCTTTCCTTGACTAAAGTTTGTTTTGTCTTACAGATGTTCTCGAGGGTTATAATGGAACAATTTTTGCATACGGGCAGACATCATCTGGCAAAACACACACCATGGAGGTAATGATGACTTTTAAAACCCAATGAAGTTTATTTTTAGTCGAATTTTATCTGCTTTTTGAAAGAAAATGTTTGACATTAAGACCTTGCATTCATTTGCTCTTTGTTTGCAGGGGAATCTCCATGACACAGATTCAATGGGCATCATCCCCAGGATAGTGCAAGACATCTTCAACTACATCTACTCCATGGACGAAAACCTGGAGTTTCATATCAAAGTAAGCAGATGGGACACATGAGGCACTATCCACCAAATAAAAAGTCCAGTTTTACTCGTTAAGACTGACATTATATGCTCAGATATATGTTTAAGTTCTGATACTATTAGCTGTTTAGTTCCCTTTTTTGCACTATTACTCTGCATTTTTTGTCAAAGACAACAGAAGAGATAGAACAGAGTGTGAACTGCAGTGTCATGTTTCCTGGCTGACTAACCTTCTTGAAG
Source organism: Etroplus canarensis (assembly GCA_015106775.1). Classification (NCBI taxonomy): domain Eukaryota; kingdom Metazoa; phylum Chordata; class Actinopteri; order Cichliformes; family Cichlidae; genus Etroplus; species Etroplus canarensis. Next base: position 27,165 of record VUQH01088521.1, on the reverse strand, counting down.
CTCTGCTCTTATGTTACCACACAACCTGTGTAAATCATTGAATTTTTGGCGGTTACTAAAATGTGTTGTCTATAAAATCTGTGTGAAACTGTACAAAATGTCAGATTTCAACTGTAGGCAAGTGTGAAGAAATAAGTAATCCAATAAAAAGACCTGAAGAATATTAGATACTATACTCTTTTCACATCTTTCTCTTACAGCAAGGCAAACCCTTGCATTTGTATCCTGACTGTCTAGTTTGTTTTGTCAGCTGGATCGCCACATAATAAGATCATTGGTGTGTTCACAGGTTTCATATTTTGAAATCTACTTAGACAAGATCCGGGACCTTTTGGATGGTAAGTGGCAAACTCAGAATCTCTCATCTGCTGTAATTGTACCAAACTGTGACGACACATGTGAAAGGTGAACTGCTAAAAGCCTGTGAAATGGAAATTAATAAGCAGTTGATGGGGTAGAGTTGCTAGTGTAGATGGTCTGTATGTACAACAGTGGCTAAAAACATCTAACAGCTGAACAGCAGACCATTTCAAAATAATTTTTATGTTTGTACAAACTGCAGTTCCAAAAATTTGGGGCAGTGTGGATAAAAATTAAATGTAGTGACTTGCAAAACCCTTTTCAACTTATATTCTATTGAAAACAGAATAAAGATGAGATTGTTAATGTTCAGAATTATAAACTTCATTGCTTTTTGGAAATATACACACATTCTGAATTTGATGCCTCAGCATCTTCTGAAAAAGTTGGGCTGGTACAAGAAAACACTGAGGAAAATTGTGGAATGGTCAAAAAAAATACCTGAAATGTTCCACAGGTAAGTAGGTTAATTGATAACAGGCGATAGTACCATGATTGGGTATAAAAGGAGCACTGCTGCAAGGCTTAGTTCTTCACAAGCAATGATGGCATGAGATTCTTCTCTTTGAGAAAGACTGCTTGGGCCAGCAGTTTATGAACGTTTCTCATCATGCAACTGAAAGGAGCTTAGAGATTTTACCATCTGCAGTCCATAGTGTCATCAAAAGATTCAGAGAATCCAGAGAAATCTGTGCACAAAACCAACATTGAATACCCACAGCCTTCAGTCCCTCAGGCAGCGCCGCTTTAAAAACCAGCATCATTCTGTAATGGACTTTACAATGTGGGCTCGGGAACACTTCGCAAAACCTTCGTCAGTTAGCACATTACGTCACTTCATCTTCAAATGCAATTTTCGATTTTACCATTAAAAAGCAACAGCTTTATCAGCATCCAGAAATGTCATCAACTTCTCTGGGCCCGAGCTCAACTGAGATGGACTGCTCAGTGAGATTAATAAAGGAGTTGGATTCTATTTCAAAAATGGAAAAGTGGGCTGTGGTCTGATGAGTCCACATTATAGATTGTTTTTGGAAATAATGGCCGTTGATTTCTCCTGGCTGTTATGCATGCAGAATTCAAAGGCAATCATCTCTGATGTGTTAATGGCAATGGTTTAAGTAACTTGCACATCTGTAATGGCACCATTAATGCTGAAAAGTACATACATGCTTTGGAGCAACACATTCTTCCGTCCAAATGTCTTTTTACAGGGATGTCCCTGCTTATTTCAGCAAGACAATGCCAGACCACATTCTGCTCATTTTGAGTTACAACAGTATGGCTTTGCAGTATAAGAGTGCAGCTACTAGACTGACCTCCCTACAGTCCAGACCTGTCTCGCACTGAAAATGTATGTTGCATTATGAAGAACAAAAAAGACAACAGAGACTCTGGTCTGCTAAGCAACTTAAGGTGTACATTAAGCAAGAATGGGAAAGAATTCCTCTTTAAAAATTTCGTGCAGTGATTGTCTTCAGTTCACAGATGCTTACTTCTTTTCATTTGGCTGCTGCTGTTAGGGGTCACCACAGTGGATCATCTGCCTCCATCTCACTCTATCCCTTGCATCCTCTTCCCTCACACCACTTACTGAGTGTTGTTAAAAAACAGTTGATTTAAAATATTGGTAAATCTGCTCCTGTTTCAACTTTTTTGGAACATGTTGCAGGCATCAAGTTCAAAATGTGTGTGTGTGTGTGTGTGTTTTTTTTTAATGAGTTTGAACATTGTGTCTTGTCTTTGTGCTGTATTCAGTTAAGAAAAGAATTTGCAAATCACTGCTTTCTGTTTTTAATTGCATTTTACACAGTGTCCCAATTCTTTTGGAAGTGAGGTTTATACGTCATTGTGAGAGATACATGTGTATATATGTGTGTGTCACTGGGCACTCATTTGGACTGTAACTTTGAAGCATTTTCTAAATTAATTTTCATTTCTATGGTCACTGGGACATACAAACTATATTTCCAGAATCACAAGACAAATGATGTCAAAAGCCATTTAAAAGGTTTGCTGATTTTTACCTCCAAAATAAGGTTTTAACAAGGTTTTATTTGTTCTGAAATGTACTGGTCCACCACCATATTTACCATTGCTCCCATACATATGAGTTCAGGTTTTATTTAAGCACCATGTCTTTCCTTCTCTCTCTTCTAATGGTTTACATTTCAAATTGTAGTATAAAGTCATTTTCTTTATGATTTATGTATTTCTCCTTACTTTAGTGTCAAAGACTAATTTGTCAGTGCATGAAGACAAAAATAGAGTACCCTATGTCAAGGTGAGACTTACCCTCATGTCATATTTCAAAAATCTGGTGAAACCTGTTGGAGAAGACTAAGCAGAACTAACTTCATGTTGTGCTTGTTTAAAGGGCTGCACTGAGAGATTTGTCTGCAGCCCAGAAGAGGTCATGGATACAATTGATGAAGGCAAATCTAACAGACATGTAGCAGTTACAAGTAAGAGACCACCCCCCTTTATGAGACTGTGTATCATCAGTCTATTCACTGTATATTTTTGTATTTATGAGGCTGATGATGTTTGACCGAGTGTCACTTCTCCCCCAGACATGAATGAACACAGCTCCAGGAGTCACAGTATCTTCCTGATAAATGTTAAACAGGAGAACACTCAGACAGAGCAGAAGCTCAGTGGAAAACTCTACCTGGTGGATCTGGCTGGTAGTGAAAAGGTAAACTAGAACATGTCATACATGTTGTGGTTGGTAATCATCCTGCTTGAGGGGAAATTTGGTGTTAAACTGTTGCAATTTACCTTTTCACTGTGTTGTCTGCTTGTAATGTTAGCTTAACTAAGGTTACAGGCTGTTCTTTTACCACTGAGTGTGGAGCTGAACTTCAGGTATTCTCTGTGCTTCTCAGGTCAGTAAAACAGGTGCTGAGGGAGCAGTGTTGGATGAAGCCAAGAACATCAACAAGTCCTTGTCATCCCTGGGAAACGTCATCTCTGCACTGGCTGAAGGATCGGTGAGTAACTCAACTTTTTTATACAACTCAGGGTTATGAAAATATGGCTAATTGTGGACCTTTTTAGAATGCAGCTAGGAAAGAGTTCACTACTGTATCAGCAGTTCTTGTCTTGCTGTGATAAAGCAGTGTGAAGCAAAATAGGTCTTGAATTTAAACCTGAACCTTCCTAACATTGAGAAATACAGCTGTCAAAGAATGTAACAGCCACCTCACTACTGACTGAACATCTAAAAACCAGCACAAAAATTGTCAACATAAACAACCGTAATCTGAACGGACACATGTCAAAAACTAAACGTTCCCATCTGGCCCTCAATCATATATTGCTCCCTAAAATTGACACTCCAACTTTAAGAACCCCTGCTTTTAGGGATGCTTCATAAATCTGTCAATTGCTGCCTTATGGAGATCCATTCATAATGAAAAGAAATTTGTTTTTTTTTTTTTTATTATAGTCTAACATATTCAGCACAGGATACATTAAATCCGTTGTAACCTCAGGTGATCTTTTGCCACATGGCTTTGTTACATCTTGAAGCAGACAGACCTTACCTTTAATGTAGCAGACAGAAATGAAGTCGGAACTGTGGACCAGCTGCACAGCCTGAAGCTAGGTGTGCATGTGGGCAAACCATTGTCATTTTCTGTTATCTCAATGTGAGAGTGCCATTTTAAGCCTTCTACAGGTCCTTTTGTGAGGCAGAAATAATTTAAGCAGATAAAAACTTTTCTCCGAGCAATGTTTTGCTTCAACCCTTTCATCCTGATTTTACACTTTTCACGTTGATCAACAACTGGGTTATTGTCGGCCGTTCGCTCTGTAAACAACCTGAGGCAGACTGCTGCTGGTATATTTGTGGTGATGTAAAACAAACGAGTTATTGTCTAGAGATGTCTTGCTTACCACCACTGTGCATAGCATTGTGTAAAAGATAGGAGACTGCTTCAGCTAAGCTGTTTGTATCAAAGCTAATCATATATCAAGTTATTTTTCAAATGCTGTCTGGTTTTACTGAACTTATCAGACCTGTATTGTAAGACACTGCATCCTGTTTGCTCAGTGCTAATGAAACCACAAACTCCGTTTTTTTTTTTTAACAACTCCTGAGTGTCATACATACTTTAAACAATTGCAGGAGACTGTGTAACAATGATACTCAAGTTAAGAACCATGGGTGAAATAGATCGAAGAGGTTCCAGCTGTTTTAATGTTGTATAATTTTTCAGAATCAGAATACTTTATTAATCCCAGAGGGAAATTGCTTTCAAATGTAACCAAAGCATTTCAAAATGAAATACTTGAAATTCATCTGTTAAATAGGCCTAGTGTCACTCGGCTTACCAAGTTAACAGACAAGTCAGGTATAAGTTTTTAAGTTTGCCTCTGTAGTCCATGGTGGATTTCAAATCAGTTAATCACGGTATGATTGAAGAGCAGACTTTCAGTTTTAATTCAAGGACATTAACGAAGAACAAAGCATTTACTGTTTAGAAATCAGCTATTTTTATACAGTCATGCAAAAGTAATGGTACAGACTAACAAAGTTTTAAATATAAGGATCATTTTTAATACTTGGATGAAAATCCTTTGCTGTCAATAGCTGCCTGAAGTCTAGAACCCATGGACATCATCAAATGCTGCGTTTCCTCCCTTGAGATGCTCTGCCCAGGTCTGCCTTCGGTTGCTGCTTGTTTGTGGGTCTCTCTGTCTTCAGTTTTTTCTTGAGTAACTGTAAAGCTGCTCTCTTGGGTTACACTCAGGTGACTGACCTGGCCGTTGAAGATTATCCCATTTCTTTGTCTCAAGAAATTCTTGGGTTACTTTTGTAGTATGGTTTACATTATTATCCATTTGCACTGCAAAGCACAGTCCAGTCAGTTTTACAGCATTTTACTGAATATGAGCAGAGAGTAAAGCCCTGTACACTACATCTATTAGCAGTCATATCATAAATAAACACTGGTGGCCCAGTTCCATTGGCTATAATATTTCCTCCAGTATGTTTGGCAGATGATGTGGCATGCTTTGGATAGCAAGCTTTTCTGTTTCTTCTCCATAATTTTCACTTCCCATGATTCTGGTTCAAGTTTATGTTGATTTCATTTGTTCGAAGAATTTTTCCCAGAAGTGGGCAGGCTCTTTTAGATGTTTTCTGGCAAAGTTTACTCTGGCCTTTCTGTTCTTGAGTGTAACCAGTGGTACTTTGTGGTAAACCTTCTGTATTTACATTCACGAAGCCATGTCGATTGCAGACAGAGATACACCTACCACCTCGAGAGTGTTCTTGACTTGGCAGGATGTTGTGAAGGGGTTTTCTTAACCCAGTAAAGAATTCTGTGATCATTCACTTTAGTTGTCTTCTGAGGTCTTTCAGGCCTTTGTGTTGCTGAGCTGGTCAGTGCATTCCTTCTTTTAAAGAATGTTCCACGGTTTTTCAGCCTAATTATGGCCTCCTTCATTTGCATCAACATCTCTTTGAACCTCATATTGAGAATTTCAGAGAACAGTTACCAAATGCAAGTTCAGATCTTTCATCCTCTTAGTTTGTCATAAAATAACAAGAGAACAGGCCTCACTGGGCTGTGAAACTGCTTGCCAGTCAATTGTTCCCTTACTTTTGAGCCCCTGAAAATGGGGACTATGTATAAAAATGTCTGTAAACCCAAAGCAGTTTATGCAATTATTTTGTTAAACCCCTTGAATTAAAGCTGAAAGTCTGCGCTTCAGTGGCATTTTAACTGTTTGATTTAAAATCCACTGTGGTGGTTACAAAAACACCATTGTCCCAAAACTTATTGACCTAACTAGTGTAGTAATGTAAAATCTTAAGTCAGTAATTTTAAAATATGCATTACAGTCATTTTACTGTTTATTCAGTATTTATCTGAGGTATATTATTTAATGAATAGTATTGTGTAATTTCTCCTGAGTCTTCTGCCATTTTGCAAAATACATCTGCTGTATAATCAAAGCGGTATGCCTCTGAGAGCCTGATGGATCTTATCTTGTGACTGATATTACTCACTAGATGATGACCTAACAATAGCCACTGATGTGTTGTGTAGAGAAGTACATCTGTTCCTTTTCTCCAGAGCTTTTATTCCTATTATTTCAGGTGAAGTGACCCACTGTCACATTAAAACAATACAGAAAATCTTTACATGCTTTTGTAAGAGGTATTCAGATGTTAAGGTTAAATTATGAGGAATTCTGCTGAACTTTTTACTGATGAATATGAGAGAATCTACTTATCAGTAATCATGTATTTTTATCAGAGCCCATTAAAGCTATATTAATATGTGAGATGTTTTCATTTAATGTTATGCCTTCATTATGTATTTCAAGGCCTACATCCCTTACCGAGACAGCAAGATGACACGTATCCTGCAGGACTCACTGGGCGGTAACTGTCGAACCACCATTGTCATCTGCTGCTCACCTTCCTCCTTTAATGAGGCTGAAACCAAATCCACCCTAATGTTCGGACAGAGGTTTGTAGGCTGGTGGGGGGAAAAAAAAAGTTGGCTGCATGTCACACTTTTATGTTAAAGAAAAGTTTGGTGGTAATAATTCTTTAAAGTGATAAATATCTAAGTCCCAGATGATACATTTATGACCTATTTTAAGCAATAGTAGTACATAAATTAGACTGTAAAAGTTTATCTGGTGGAATGAAATGTTTTTGTTCGCAATCCAGAGCAAAGACCATCAAGAACACGGTGACAGTGAACATTGAGCTGACAGCAGAGCAGTGGAAGCAGAAATACGAGAGGGAGAAAGAGAGGAATAAGACCCTGAGGAACACCATCACTTGGTTGGAGAATGAGCTGAACCGCTGGAGAAATGGTAAGGTTATCAAGAAACAACTTGAGGAAACTCATTTACTTTCTTCCATCTGCACCTACTGAACATGTTTTCCTGCCCCACCTCAGGTGAGAGCGTGCCAGTGGAGGAGCAGTTTGATAAGGAGAAAGCCAACGCCGAGGTGCTGGCCCTGGACAACATACTCAATGATAAACCAGCCTCTACGCCTAATGTGCCCGGTGTTCGCCTCACCGATGTGGAGAAAGACAAGTGTGAGGCTGAGCTGGCCAAGCTCTACAAACAGCTGGATGATAAGGTGCATTTGGTGACTTTGCAGACCTTGTATTCAGGGTTTAAACTATGCTTAATAACTGAAACAAGAGTAAAGTTAAGCTGGGTTAGACTACATGTTATTTTTGTTCTGTTCGACCTTGCTACACAAGCAGTTCACTCTCTTTACCATTGGTATGTTTACAGATGTACAGCTGCGCTGTGCTGTGCTCTGCTCATATTGGTCAACTTCACTGAAGGGATTGAGCTGTTGCGGAAAACTAAAATTCCAACAGTTTAGTCTTTGTCAGGATGATGTGAGAACATTCATTTTCATCCATGACACACTGTTTAGGATAAAGATCTACTGTCATGCAGGATACACATTTTGTAGCCAGTCTGGCTGAAGTACCAGTAAGCTAAATGCCATAGTGAAGCATCTCTCCATCCTTGTAGAGTATTAGTCAGATTTTTGTGAAGCTTTCACACAGTGATCACCTAATGTGCCTTACCCATGGTCATATTTGTCATTTTTGGGCACCACTTCATTTTCACAAGAGTCAGTTTCTGTCAAAACATGAACAGCATGAGTTTTATTAACGCTATAACCCCTTTTCTTAATCTCTATCAGGAAAAAGTTCCTTTGCAATAATTAGCATTATCCTTTTATTACCCAACTCTATCCTGAAAGTATTGGTCTGGATTACAATGTTCATAAAAATGAATGTTTTCCTGTGCCCCTCTGCCATCTATGCATAGGCTCTGTCATTAGGTTTATTTCTAGTATAATCGAGGCGACTTTTGTTGTTAATTGGCACTATATAAATAAAATTGAATTGAATTGATGTCTTAATCTAAGTCAGGGCTGATCAAGAATTACGGCTGATATGGCTGTTTGTCAGCCTCCTTGACTTCTCAGTAGATTTAATTATCATTAGTTTCTGCAGTACAGCTGACTAATGACATGAAAACTCACTACTTACTTTCCGTACTTCACACATCAAGGGCGATAAACTAGATTGGGTCCCTGACTGTATTCTGCTTCCAGCTGATTGGAAAATAGAAACATGTGAGACCCCATGTTTGAATTCATGTTTGATTAATATACCTGTTGAGCTTCAGATCACAGCCCACCAGATGCAAAATTTCTTAAAAGTAAATGTTAATCGAAAGATATTACCTCATGTCCCAGATGTTGCACTGTTAGGTCTGTACATGGTACTGCCTGAAGAGTAGGACCCTATAGAAAATTTCCATTTTCTAGTTTACAGATGTCTTTTTGATCTGTAACATTTAGTTTTCTTTTGTAGCCTACCCATGATATTTGATCTCTGGGCATATTGCTGTCCGGCCAGTATTGCATAGATACGTAATCTAATATTGTAGGATAAAGCAGATTAAACATGTTTTTCCATTATGATGTTTTAATGAAGTAAAGCTGTCTTGTGTTGGAATATTTCAGATATTGGATAAGAAATGTGTCCCTTTATTCACCTAGGCATTTCTTTGTTTAATCAGTGGTCGTTCACCTTGTAACTGTCTGCCTGTGGTGCTGATGCTGCTGTGTGACTTTGTATTTCCCAGGATGAAGAAATCAACCAGCAGAGCCAGCTGGCTGAGAAGCTGAAGCAGCAGATGCTGGACCAGGAGGAGGTGAGTACTGGAGGTCTTACAGGTGAAGTGGAGGCACAGGTGCAGAGTGAACTCATGATCTTTGTAGCTTCACAGGGGTCAGGAAACACATGTAGCTGGCAGATTATTCTGAAAACATTTTTTTAGTTTTTCATATTATTACACTGGCATGTTAACAAACTCGAGCCTCTTTCCCTCCTCGCAGCTTCTAGCCTCTTCTCGCCGTGATCACGAGAACCTCCAGGCAGAGCTGAACCGCCTCCAGGCTGAGAACGAGGCCTCCAAAGAGGAGGTGAAGGAGGTGCTGCAGGCTCTGGAGGAGCTGGCCGTAAACTACGACCAGAAGAGCCAGGAGGTGGAGGATAAAACCAAGGAGTTTGAGGCCATCAGCGAGGAGCTCAGCCAGAAATCGGTAAGGCGGGGATAGACATATCAGTATGCTCACAAATTCTGTGATGCTTTAATTTTAGTCGGGTGCCTTTTATTTGTCCTTTTGTTTTTGCCATGTTAATATGCAACACACAGACACAGCACTATAATTACAGCCGTTAAAACCTGCAGGGATAAAAACTAGAACTGACACATCCACCCAGGCAGCCATGTGCACATTAATTGGTGCTGCAGACCCCTTATTTCTTCAACTAAACCCTGTTCCATGAAATGAAAAAGAGCTTGGCGGATTGACTAAATGCCTTCATTCTCATTATGTGCCTGAAGGCAAAAACATTTAATTTATGATTTTTAAACGGTAATTGTACCCTCAAATTCAGCTCAATCCCTCTCTACAAGGACATATTAAAAAAATAACAGAGGGGTAAAAGAGCAGCGACTATATTAGTTGTAGCCTTGTGGCTACATAAGGTGTGATGTGCAGGATCAGGGCTCATGGAGAAATGTTTTTAGGGACGCACTGATCTAACTTTTCCCAGTGCTTTACTCAGTACAAATGTCAAATTAATGTGCTGTGTTCCTCACTAAGGAAGAGACTGGAAATAATTCTTATTATCTATAGGGCAACATCAGGCTTGACTTGAGCATTATTTTCCTAGCTGTTTTATTAAAACAACAAATTGATATAGAGAAAATGTTTTTATCAATATAGCAGTGAGGTCAAAATGAACATACAGATGTATTTGCATTATTCATCTACTTCTTTGCTCTACTCATTTCAGCTCAGTGTGAGAGTCAGTAGGCTACTGCATACTTTCTCTGCCCTCACTGCTCTCACATATCCACGCATGTCAAATGAGTTGTTGTCATTTTAGGTGTGAAATCCCTCCAAACTGCTGACCCTTTGTTGTCACCGTAGTGTATTGTTGCTGATGCAAGACCTAGTAAACGCAGAACAGCATTGAACTGAATCCAGTTACTGGGTCAGATATCAGTGCTTCTTTGGAGTTTAGAGGCAGCTGTGAGAAGCTGGATTCAGACCCTCTTTTTGTCTGCTGGAAATGCAGAGTCTGGTGGAGCTTAGACAGTTTATTTTCTTTTGAGGGAAGCTGTGTGGGTGGTTGTATTGTAGCCGAGCTGGCAAAGAGTGGGATTGTGTGTCTATGCATATGTAGCTATACTCCTATATTGGTTTACAGTTATCAGCAGGCTCATTTGTTTTTTATTGTTGCTGCAGACTTAATATTTATATGCACAAAATGTACCTCAGAGTCCTTCTTATTTTGTCCCAGGTAGTTGAAGGGCTGCTTATATACACCAATTATGAAACAATGAATTTGGTATTAAAACCTTTTCTTTTCTTGTAGTCCATCCTGTCATCCCTGGACTCTGAGCTTCAGAAGCTGAAGGAGATGTCCAACCATCAGAAGAAAAGGGTGACTGAGATGATGTCATCACTGCTCAAGGACCTAGCTGAGATTGGTATTGCTGTAGGCAGTAATGACATTAAGGTACTGAGACAGTTTCTGCACTTTCTCTTAGTTTCTTTCTTTTCCTCGTTCCCTTATGGCCTTTATTTGCCTTTTGTGTCATTTCAGCAGCATGAGGGTGGCAGCGGTCTGATCGACGAAGAGTTTACAGTGGCCCGTCTGTACATCAGCAAGATGAAGTCAGAAGTGAAGACGATGGTGAAACGCTGCAAGCAGCTGGAGGGCACCCAGGCAGAAAGCAACAAGAAGATGGATGAGAATGAGAAAGAGCTGGCCGCCTGCCAGCTGCGTATCTCCCAGGTATATAGAACCCAATCAGAAATAACACAGCGACTCGTGCTTTCACTGAGATTACCATGTGTTCACGTGTGTCCGTTTCCTCTGTCCCCAGCACGAGGCTAAGATCAAGTCCTTGACTGAGTACTTGCAAAATGTGGAACATAAGAAGAGGCAGCTGGAGGAGAATGTGGACTCACTCAATGAGGAACTTGTCAAGCTTAGTGCTCAGGGTGGGTCACTGTGTGAGGGAAGGGCAGGAATTGAAGCAATAACACTGGCCACTTAAAGACTTTAAAGACTTCCTGTAAATGGAGTCTAGCAGAAGCTGTGGAATAAACAAATAAATGTGATTGTGATTTTTTTTTTTTTTAAACTTTAGCATCATTTATCTACTGCAGGGGTGTCAAACTCCTGGGCCACTTCTGGCCCTGCCCCCTACTTCCGGTCGCCGATTTGATGTCAAAAATATAATGTAATTCAGCCCTAATAAGTGCCACATTGCAGTTATGTGATTCAATGCGTCCAAATTTCATTATATAATTGTAATGTGGCCCTTTAAAGGGCCGCATTACATTAGATTTTTGACATCAAATCAACAACCAGAAGTAGGGAGCGGGGCCAGAAGCAGCCCGCAGGCCAGGGGTTTGATACCCCTGATCTACTGAAATAATGTGCAGCTAATACCCTATACTAACTACTTTTTAGAGTTTCATAATGGGCGATAATATCACAGGTGCATTTGTTCATTATATTCTTTATTCTTTTGATGCCAGTAAATAATGGGAGATTGTTTGTTTTACAGAGAAAGTCCATGCTATGGAGAAGGAGAATGAAATCCAGACTGCCAATGAAGTCAAGGTGTGTTCCTTACTCCCTTTAAATGAGACAAAAATGCACACTGCTCTTTTGCAGAATCTTTAAGTGAATTTTCAAAATTTTAATGTTTAAGTTCCAATTTAGGGGGGTAATTTATTACTGAGAGCTGCACAGAAAAAAAATACACATTTCTATGTGCGGTATTTTATTGATGTCTTCATTCCTTAATTTCTTCCTATGTTTGAACTGTTTTTGAGATGGTCATTAAACTATGATACCAGCTGTATTAGTCATTGTTTATGATGATTTAGTTTTTTATGATGTTAGACATTAAGGAGAAGTGACCCTTTGCTCTCTCTCATTTTGTGTTGCTATATTAGTATGACTTGATCTGAGGTCAATGAAAGGCGGCTATTGGCCAGGTCTACTGCTTCTAAAACAATGTCTTCCTTCTCCCATGCCAGTGTTAAATGTCATCCTAGTAACTTTTGTATGAAGTTATAAGCTAGTAGGTTCCCGCTAGATTCAATTTTGTTCACATTTTAATCTGTTTTTGTTAGCTACTTTGCTAAATTTGCATTTTATAATTGCCTGTTTATGTGCTATATTCAGGAAGCAGTAGAGAAGCAGATCCACTCTCATCGTGAAGCTCATCAGAAACAGATCAGCAGCCTGAGAGATGAGCTGGACAACAAGGAGAAGCTCATCACTGAGCTGCAGGAGTAAGGCTGCTGTCTTTGACAGTAATCATTAGTGTTTGCATAAATGGACTAATGGGACATGTAGAATCACAATGAAACAAGTATTTGACAATTTAATTTAAACTGGATGGGGAGGCAGAACAACGCAGTGACAAACTGCTGAGTTGATGACTTTGGCGAAATGAAAGCAGAAAAAGAACACATTCTTAAAAATATTTAAAATCCGCACAGGGCTTGGATATTTTGACTCGGATGTGTTCTGATTGTAATTTGTTTCTTCTAGTCTGAACCAGAAGATCATGCTGGAGCAGGAGAGACTCAGAGTGGAGCATGAGAAGCTCAAATCCACTGACCAGGAGAAGAGCCGCAAGCTGCACGAGCTCACGTATGTTTGACACATTACTGTCTGCTGGTCACTGATTTCTCTTTGTTATTCTCTTTTTTTAAGCATATACAGCAAAAGTGCAGCTATTGTTAACATGCAGTATTTATTAAAAACAGTAACTCCATCTTTATTTCATTCACCATCATTTCATTTTGTCTATATGGTTTTTATGAATCTTAAAAGTTTGTTCTTTGTTGCTCAGGGTGATGCAGGACAGAAGGGAACAGGCCAGACAAGACCTGAAGGGTCTGGAAGAGACAGTGGTGAGTTCAGCAATATTTCTCATAAATAAAAGCACAGATAAATTAAGGAGTGTTTCTGACACATAAACTCTGAGCCTGCCCAAGTATATTTTTTTAATCCCTGAAGAGTGGTGATAACATGGAATCGTCAGTGATACTGCCACCACCAACCCTAAAATAGTGAAAAAACTATTTGATGCAGGATTTTGAATTTTGGCACAGTGATAGACCTGCGTGAGATGTGGAACCGATTAGATTTTCAGCCATTTTGAAAATATGGATTTGCCACTAAGTGGCATCATCTCTAAAAACTTTTTTTTTTTAACTTTTTTTAGCCATATTTCTGACTGTTCCTTCAATCTGCGTGAAATAAAATGGGATCAGACCCATTCATGGTAACTCCGTGTCGTGTCTGCCTCCACTGCCGTTTTCTGGTACTGAAATCACTTAAAAATGCACATTTTTAGCCATATTTCCATAACTATTTGTCTAATCTGCACAAGTAGCTATCTGCTGTTGCCGCCTCTGAAAGTGGTTAAAAAAAACCCCAAAAAAATCAGGAATGCTATAGAATCAACTTCACTGCTCTTCTTAATCATCCCATTTGGATGTTAAAAAATAAATAAACTTGAAAAAAATTGACCATGGCATCTATCCCCACGTAACTTCAGTGGGGTCGGATCAGGTCAGCTTTCATGAAGAAACTGGGACTTTTCTGAAATATACTTTTAGTTGCATGGCAACTGCAGGGGGCCAGGTTTACTCATTTTTAGCTTTTTATTTATTTTTTAAAAATTCGTCCAAGACAACGATGTCATCTCCTCTCCCTTATTATGAAAGGTCCCACCCTTAAAGCCTTGTTTCTTTTTCTGCTGGCTTGCTGTAGTGGTGGTCATCATTCTCATTCTGCTTCACAAGTGTCTCCTCCCACGGTCAGACTGAGTACAACTCCACCATTTTGGACTGCAGTTAGAGATGATCCTTGTTCCTCTCTGGAGGTCCTCTGTAAGGATATGCATCAGATGGAGAACTGTCCAGCCACACCAAGCTCTTTTAGGCTGCAGAGCAGGAGTCTGACATGCGATGATTTGTGGGATGAGAGGCTCATTGGAGAGGCAGCTAAATTTATTACTACATATTTAATTTTTGTATTTGTGGATGAGCACCCTATTACTGAATTATAGCCTATAAACTCTGCCTCTGTTTAAGCACAAACACTACCCCTGCAAATGGAATCCATATCTGTGGAAAACTGTGTTTCTGAGAAACCTAGAATTGTTCCCTAGGTACAGCCTAAATGCATTGTTATACTCATAGATACTTTTTTAAATATATACTTAGTGCATGTTTGAAGAATTATTCCTACACATGAATTTAAAACTTGTTCGTTTTCATTTCAGGCCAAAGAACTTCAGACTCTGCATAACCTGAGGAAACTCTTTGTTCAGGACCTGGCCACCAGAGTGAAAAAGGTGAACAGAATTATTAAAAGCTGATAGACACTTCAAAAATAAACTTTATTTATAGAGAAAGAGATTTGTATTTTTTAAAAAAGACATGGCACACCAAAACACAAGAATGTGGTGACAGCTGAAAGGCACGTTGGTTCATCTTTGTTCTTGAGTCACATCTGTTGATTTTTATTTTATTTTTTTAAATTTTGTGCAGAGCGCTGAGATGGACTCAGACGACACAGGTGGGAGTGCAGCACAGAAACAGAAAATTTCCTTTCTTGAGAACAATCTTGAACAGCTCACCAAGGTTCACAAACAGGTAGGAGATAAATGTGTAAATCCCTTGACTCCCTTATGTGCTTTCTTCTTATGACACATTTTTTACCGACTTCATGTTGTTTACCTGCTGGCGTCATTGCTCAGTTTATTTTGCCTTATTGTTAGGCTGACGTAAGAAGCTTAAAGAAGTCAATTATCTAAACCAATGCAAATTGTCCTGCAGCTGGTGCGTGATAATGCAGACCTGCGCTGTGAGCTTCCTAAACTGGAAAAGCGTCTTCGAGCTACGGCTGAGCGGGTCAAGGCCTTGGAGTCTGCTTTGAAGGAAGCAAAGGAGAACGCCGCCCGCGACCGTAAGCGCTACCAGCAAGAGGTGGACCGCATCAAGGAGGCCGTCAGGGCCAAGAACATGGCCAGGAGGGGACATTCAGCCCAGATAGGTTAGTAGCAATGGATAGGGTGGAAACCCCCATCAACATCTTCTTTTATTCAGGGAAGAAACTGAAAGTTTGTATTTTGTGGTGACTGTAAATAATACATTATCTCACTGCTTTGCGCAGGAATTTTTATTCTCATTGATCCTATTCATGAATATCAATAAATAAAACATTTTAGATCCATCCAGAACCGAATAGAATGGTTGATGATGTACCTGCAAACTAAAAGCTCTGTAAGAGCTGAATTTCCTTTCTTCCGTTAAATAACTTTGGTTTGGTGTAATTTTGTGGATGGGTGGGGCCTGAGACAACCATGTGACAACTTTGACACCACGTGGATTAAAGTAGAAAAACCATTGGAAACGGAGTGTACACTGTGTTCAATATAAGCATCCACCATTGCAACTGTATATAACAGGAATAAGGAAAAGCACAAGAAGATCCCTTTAGGTTTGCAGTCCTCATCCAAAGGCGTATACTCAGCCTCCTCTTCCTCCTCTTTTCAGCCAAACCAATCAGGCCTGGGCAGCAACCAGTGGCATCACCCACCCACCCCAACATCAACCGCAGTGGAGGAGGCTTCTACCAGAACAGCCAGACGGTGTCCATCAGGGGAGGAGGCAGCAGCAAGCCTGACAAGAAGTGAGTTAGAAAAAACATTTTTTGCTTTTTGTTTTTAGAGCCTTGAAAAGAGTGAAAAAAGATGATGTATCTAAAAACATTCATGGAGGGTAGGATGGTGAAGATGCAAGGAGTAGAGGTAGTGAAGGTGGATGAGTTCAAATACCTGGGGTCAACCATTAAAAAGCAACAGACAGTGAAAGAGTGCAGAGTGGGTGGAGCTAAGTGTCAGGGGTGCTTTATTACAGAAGGATAGCAGCAAGAGTGGAAGGGAAGGTTTAAAAGACAGTAGTGAGACCTGCTATGATGTATGACACGGAGCTGGAGGTGGCAGAGTTGAAGATGCTCAAATTTTAGTTGGGAGTGACCAGAATGGACAGGATTAGAAATGAATACATCAGAGGGACAGCTCAGGTTAAGAAGTTTGGAGACAAAGTCAGCGAAGCAAAGCTGAGATGGTCTGGACATGTTCAGAGGATGGATGGTGGATATATTGGACAAAGGATGTTGAAAATGGAGCTCCCAGGCAGGAGGATCAGAAGAAGATCACAGAGGAGGACATGCACAGGGTTGGTGTGAGGGAAGAGGATGCAAGGGATAGATTGTAATGGAGGCAGATGATTTGCTGTGGTGACCCCCTAAAGGGGGCAACTGAAAGAAGAAAGTTTATTTAGTTGGTTTATGCTTAAAAAATTTCTTGATGCGCATGTCCAACTTGATTGAAAGTAGTCTTGTGTTCATTATGTATGACATGTACGCTAACACCTTTCTGTTTAATCTGTAGCTGAAGAGCAGCGGGACAGAAGGATGACACAACAGAAGAAGCCAAGATCACCCCCGCCCACACCCGACAACCTGTCATTCCACTACAGCGAACAGGCTCCTCGTCGCTGCTTTGGAACCACGAAGGAGTTTCTGAAATATAAATATATATATATAAATATTCCCAGCCTGTACAGCTCCAGCCCACCCCCCAACACACATGCGCACACGCACGCACGCCCACCCACCCACACACACACACACACACACGCACGCACACACACACACACACACACACACACACACACACACACACACACACACCTCCACCTACCCTCCCCCGAGTTCTCATCATGACTTAACTCTTTCTCTTACTGGATATAATGGAAAAAAGAAGACAATTTTAATTTACAAAAGGCAAGATACTATTCTTAATCACTCAACCAAACGCAGTCTTGAGCGCAGCCTTGGCGAGCGAAACCGCGCGCGACTCGAATGTGTAGCTTCGTTTTTGTTTTTGCACAGTTTGTCGTCATCTGTCTGTCGTCGTGCGAGTAGTTCTGCACTGTGCCAAGCTGAATGTAACGGTCGAAAGATCCAAAAAGAATAAAAAATTTAATAAACACCTTAAACAAAAAAAACAAAGACCAAAAAAATAAATAAATCAGTGAAGAGGAGACCCCACCACGAGAAAAAGCTTGACCCTATAGGCTAACCTCTGTACATTTCATCATTATTATTATTATTACTATTGGCTGTTAACCACACTTTTCTCTGAATAGATTTTACATGCTTCTTTGAGGGAAATTTAAAAAAAAGGTTTTGGATTGACTAGATGGCGTCGAGCACTACTGTTCTGTCCGGTCGTGTTGTACAGATGTAAAATTGGCACTACTGCACATGCTTCCCTGGAGAGATGAGGCTGAACCGAAGGATTAAAAAAAGCCAAGAAGACGTGTGATGGTGTACTGTAGATGTATTTAACTAAATACCTGTGGAGGCCAATTGTTTTTATCATTAAGTTAAAATTAAACCTATACTCATTATCAGTGGCTTCATGAGAAGGATGCGAAGAATGTAGAAGAAAGGAAAAAGAAGAGGATGATCCAGTTAACACAACAGACTTCCACCTTTTAGCATAGCCTATGCTACATAGATTAATGTACTGTTTCTACTTCCCTCAGTGGGTAATTATGCCATGTTAATGGACGCTATTTATATCTCTGCACATTGGAGCACATAGATTGCAGGTGTATAGATGGAAATAGCACACGTGATGCTTGTCCTGTCCTTGCTGGGTCCCTGTCACTCACTCGTCTCCTTTCACTCGCATATTCAGGACCTTTTTTTTTTCTTATTGTTTCTAGCTTAACTCTTGAATCCCTGCCGTGTCATGATTTCTGTTCAAGGGTGCCTCGCTTTGTCTTTCACTGTCTTCCCTCCCACACCTTTATTTTTGTTGTTTCTTATAGATTAAAAACCTGTAACTGTACATGCCCCTTTTGGTTGTAAATTTGCAGAATATCATGCTGGGTTTTATGTACTGCATCTCTTTCTTTGTTCCGTAGATGGTGTAGATTTCTCTTTGAAAGGGGGAACGATGGGTGGGTGCGGGTGTTCATTCGATGGGCTAGACCCTTGCCACTGATCAACCAGTCAGGGAGAGCAGGGTCTGAAATTGCACAATGATCTTCTGTCGTCATGTGGAGGAAGGGTTTATTTAACTAAATCTAACCGTGGGGGCTGTAGAATTTATTTTGTGTTTTTGTTCTCTTTATTGTACTTTTAGTTTTTTTTAATTTACCATATTTCCCGTTTTTAACCCTGTGAAGCCCCAGTGTATTTGGCAAAGAGCTTATTGTGATTGTAAACCCAGCATGAGAACACTAACATCTTGTGCAAGTGCAATATACTGTAAAATACACTGTATATCAGTCGACTGGCAGGTGTGATTGCATTGGTAGTACCTGCCACTCCTCCTTTCTGTTAGCTTTTGTTTCACTGGCGTCAGCTTCTCAAGGTATTTTCTCAATCTTTCATCGCTCTTTCCAAAAAGCTGTGACGCGGATTCCTTTGTCATATTCTGTATAAAAGAAAAATACAACTGCTGTAAAATGGACAGTTGACAAGGTGCTCAAACTATGTAAGAATTAAAATACGACCAGACGTTTTGAGTATAACGCTTTTTGGAAAGGCTGATCAAAGAAACTTCTGCTTAAAAAATACATTTTGACTGGCGGAACAAACGCAGCTCAAAGTGAGGTGTAGGATTTTGGCTTTCTGTAAGAGTTGTCATACTAAAAAACTGTCATCTTGGAACAGGAAGGTTGGGTTTAAAAAGCACTTCTTTGCAGTAGCTGCACTCAAATAAAAACACTCCATACACGGCTGTTTTTGGCAAAAAGAGAGAAAAAAAAAAGGTTCCACAGCCCCGTGGATGGAACTGCTTGCTGTTAGCAAGTGAATTCAGCTGTAATAATTACACTCTGCAAGCTGCAGGGAGGAGTGGCTCCCTCATATCTATGACAGGACAGTGTTTGGTGTCTTACCGAGATGGTTTATACCCTCTGTGTAACCTTCTAGATTAGTTAAGAGTGCAGCATGGACCTCAAAATATTTATCCTTTGATCTCCCACCAAAACTGGATATTAAATGGGGAATAAATGACAGCAAAGAATACTTGTGTTTACCTAAATTAAATTTTGCATTAATTCTAAATTAAAAGTGTAGCCACTTTTTTTTATTACTGTGTAATAGTTGGTCAATTTTTAAAGGACAGTTTTGGGGATCCATCAGTGGACATGGTACTGGATCATTCCTGGAGAACTGGGGCACCAATAGCAGGGCTCTGATACGGATGGAGACGGGACATTGAGATCACAGTTTTGGATTGACTGCATGATGTAAATGTATTTGTGATTAAATAATTATGAGGAAAAAACAAACTGTCCTCTCAGTGTTTGGTCATTTCAGTCTTTTAATGTTGACGGGGATTTACAGTCACTTGTGACACTGTTCATCTGTTAGTGCACTATTAAGACAGAAGTATTGGGTCACACCTCTTAATCACTGAATTCAGGTGTTTCATTGGGTCCCATTGCCTCAGGTATATAAAATCAAGCGCCTGGCCAAGCAGTCTCTTTACAAACACTTGTGAAAGAATGGGTTCTAAAGCACTCACTGAATTCCAGCATGGTACCGTAATAAAGTGCCACTGGTGGAACAAGTCAGTGAAATTTCTTCCCTCCAAGATACGCCACCATCAACTAGAACTTGTATTCTTGCGAAGTGGGAGCATTTAGGAACCCCAACAACTCATCTATGAGGTGGCAGACCATGTAAAGTTGCAGAGTGGATTGCTGAGGGTTAAAGCACATAGTGCGCAAAAGTTGCCAATGATCTTTTTCTGTTCCAGCATGTCTGTAACCCAGTGCACAAAGCAAGGTCTACGAAGTCATTGTTAGATGAATTTGATGATGAAGACCTTGACTGACTCACACAGAGTCCTGACTTTAACCCTATCAAATTCTTTTGGGATGAACTACAACGGAGATTGTGAGACCCTCTTGTCCAGCACCGGTGTCTGACCCAATGACTGTATAACAGGTGAACGATATGGCTCCGCTTCTAGCCATTGTACAAAAATAAAGCCAAAATTTCTTGATTATGGAAGCTGCCACCTTGTAATTTTGGAGCCAGTCTGCACAGTAGTGATTTGGGGTGTAGCCGCAAACACACACAGATACACAACAACAGATTTTCTGGCAGAGCTGCCAATCGTGACGTTAGGATTTATACTGCAGCCTTAAAGCAGGGGGTGATATAGATGTTTTGGTTTCACTTGAGGGAGCTGTCATGTTGTCCATATTTTCTACAGTAATTGGGCTGATCTCACAAATGCTCTTCTGGATGAAAGGGCAAAAATTCCCACAGACACACTCCAAAATCTTATAGAAAGCCTTCTCAGAAGAGCTGAAGCAGGTATAGCCCCAAAGGGGGAACCAACTCCACATTCGTGACTGTGGATT
Organism: Etroplus canarensis; assembly: GCA_015106775.1. NCBI lineage: Eukaryota > Metazoa > Chordata > Actinopteri > Cichliformes > Cichlidae > Etroplus > Etroplus canarensis. The sequence goes on along the minus strand of VUQH01088521.1, from coordinate 6,218 downwards.
TAGAATGGGATGTCATGAAAGATCCTGTAGGTGTAATGTGTAATAATGTAATAAATATTTGATGATGTGATCACAGTGTTGCTGTATTAACAGTCTTAGGAAGAAAATCTGTAAGATCATTGTCAGGGAGCTCCTTAGGATGATCAGATCCAAATGAGGGTCAAAGAGCACAGTCCCCTCCAAAAGTATTGAAACAACAAGGCCAGTTAGTTTTTGCTCTGCACTGAAGACATTTGTGTGTGAGCTCAAAAGTTAAATATTAGAAGAGAGATCAGAGTTTGAGAATGTATTTCCTGGTATTTATATCTAGATATGTTAAACAACACACAATATAACACATTTTGTATCAAACCACCCAGTTTTTCAAGTATTGGAACTTAAAGACAAAAATACTTAACATTTGGTTTTGCTTGCTCACAATAACCACATCAAACTTACGACCCATGAACTTGCAGTTTCTCCTTTCAGTCTTCTCTTCAGAAGGTGAAATGCATACTTAGTTGGGTTAAAATCTGGCGGTTGAGTTGACCAGTCCAAAACCTTCCATTTTTCCCCCGATGAAGTCCTTTATTGAGGTGGCAGTGTGTTTTGGAGCATCGCCCTGCTGCATGATAAAGTTCCTGTCAATGAGTTTGGATGCATTTCTCCATAAATTTTCAAACAACATGTTTCTGTAGACTTCTGTGTTTATTCTGTTACAACCATCATGTTACATCATCAATGAAATAATTGAACCTGTTCCAGATGCAGCCATGCAAGCCTAACTCATGACACAGCCTCTACCATGCTTCACAGATGGGTGTGTATGTTTTGGATTAAGTACAGATCCCTTCTTTCTCCACACTTCAGCCTTTTCATCACTTCATTAGAATCTTCATTAGATCTTTGTCTCATTAGTCTGTAAAACTCTGTTTCAGGACTGTTGTGGCTCTTCTCTGTACTTTGTCCACATTCTAATCTGGCTTTCCAATTTTTACTGTTGATAATTGGTTTGCATCTTGCAGTATGGCCTCCATATTGTTCTTCTGTAAGTCAAATTTGAACAGCAGATTGTGATATTTCCACTCCTGCTTTTTGCAGGTTTTTTATGATGTTACTGACTGTTGTCCCATGACAGCCTATGCTAGCTGTCATGTTGTGAAAGGAGGTGATTACACCCTGGATGCTCACATTCACACCTATGGCCATTTTTTATGGCCAATTTAGAATCACCAGTTAACCTAACATGCATGTCTTGTGACTGTGGGAGGAAGCCAGAAAGAACTCTTGTAGGCACAGGGAGAACAAACTTCACACACGAGGGCCCCAGCCAGCTGGTGGATTTGAACCCAGAACCTTCTTGCTATAAGATGACTGCTCCACTATGCTGCCCAGCTAAATAAAAGGGATAAAAGGGCTGTACTGTCAAATGGGACACCCAGTTACCTTAGAACATGGGTGTCAAATGTGTGGCCTGGGGGCCAATCCAGCCCACTAGATGGCTTTGCAGTGTGAAAATTGCAGAAAAGTAATGAATAACTCCAGTTTCATCATCATAAAATGCATTGCTGAGCCTTCTGTGGGGATGAAGTATCTTTTCAGGATTGAAAACAGATCCAAATGTAAAGTGGATATAGTTGTTAAAAGTAAAATTATAATTCTTTTAAAAAATGTTACATCTTTTGTGCTTTAGCAGATCCACCATGATCCATACATTTTATAAATGAAATAACTGTGGATTGAATGTTGAAGTCCTACTTATTTTTCTTAATCTGTTTTTGTAAATGGCCACATGAGGTAAAATTGCACTGTAGGTCACTGTAGTTCATGTTGCCCCACTACAGTGACTTTGACACCTCTGGCCTGGAACATGGGCATCAAACATGCAGGCTGGGGTCCAGTATTAGCCTGCTGAATGGTCCAGTCCAGGCCAGTGGATTCCTTTGAAGTTTTAAACTTGGAATCAATTTTTTTTCAAAAAAGTGCACTGCAGTACCTGGTGTGGTTAGCCCAACATTAGGACTGAAAAATGATAAAAACTCTATGCGAGAAGGTTTTATTGTTTTTGAACATCAACTGTGAATTTGTTGAAAACACACTTATTCTGCTTTGCAAACTCGTGGCTCAGTAAATGTGGAGGTATTTGTACTGCTCTATACTTAAAAGAAACCAGGCTGTTGAGCTGTTTTACTGGTATGGCTTGCCGATGGGTACATTGTATGGAGCCCATGAGCTGAAGTTTGACACGCTGGGATTTTATTCATTTTAATTAAAGGATCAGGTCAGGGGAGCTTTGAGACAGAAGGAGAGACAGATGAGTGAAAGGGAAGGTTTAAAAGACAGCAGTGAGACCTGCTATGGTGTGTGGTTTGGAGATACTGAGAAAAAGATAGGAGGTGGAGATGCTAGAAATGAGCACATCAGAGGGACAGCCCTGGTGGAGAACCTTGGAGACAAAGTCAGAGAGGCAAGGCTGAGACGGTTTGGACATGTTCAGAGGAGGGATAGGGGACATATTGGACAAAGGATGTTGAGGATGGAACTCCCAGGCAGGAGGAGAAGAAAGTTCATGGGTGTAGTGAAGGAGAAGGAGGTGAGGTGGAGGTAGATCATTTGCTGTGGTGACCCCAGCAGCCAAACAAAGTTATGGGCAAATGAACTGTTGTTCCTCTCAATACCGCCAGGTTGCGCTAACTCCCCATTTGCGTCCTGAACACCTGAGAGCTCGGACCACATACCTACTTCACAAAATAGACAGGAGCTCTCACTCTTAAGGCATTTCCACTACGAATGAGTGCATGGAAACGCTAACACATACATAAGTAAGTTCATATTAGTCAATTACGAACAAAGTGTTACCTTAGTAGTCAGAAAAAGCAGCGTTTGTTTTCGTTAGCTGTTTTAAAAATAGGTCTATAGAATACCGGCTGCCTTGTCGTGTCATGTTAAATTTCACATACTAGCGAAGAGTGGTACCTCCCTCCCTAGACGATCTTCGGTTGAAGGTATTGGAAGTTGACGGCACGGGCGAGAGTCCGCGGGAGCGAGCGCCGTTGTGGATCTCACCGGCCAGGGAAGACGAGCGGGAGAGACGGGAGCGCGGCTGTCTGACCAACTGACAAGTAGGGAAATAGTTTGACACGGTGCCCGGTCGACGGGAAAGTTTACGGGGAGCCGAACTTTGCCGGGGAGCACGGCGGCGCGTCCTGTGTGTTCCCCAGGGAGCAGCGAAAGAGGCGGGCGAAGGTGAGGATCTGTGCCCGTGTGGGACACTGAGGAATGCTAATTAGCAAGCTAACGTTAGCGACAGATTAGAGCAGGACAGAGACCCGGGGGTGAAACTACGAGTTAAGAACACAAAACGCAACTTCAAGGTAAAAGCTCTGTACCCATGACAGCGCTCAAAGCTTTTTCTAGAGCCGAGGAAGTTTGGGGGAACTTGAATCCCTTTAGGAATACGAGCTAAAATCGTGTAGCGAAAGCAGCAGTGTTTACCTTTATAGGAGTGCCTTAAACAGATGTGTTACAGTACATTTTGATTGGAGGTCAACTTTATTACCCGGTAGCAGTAAAATGAACCTGTCACGGTCCAGAAATCCTCCAGCTCACGCTGTAAATGTGGTCAGTAGACATTTTAGAAGTTTAAATGCCTTTTGAAAAGCTAAACTATTCCTTATTGTCTGAAAACTGCAGTTTCAGCCACAGTGGAGCCTATAGTCACAGCCATAACGGGACAGTCCTATCATAACGCAACGTTAATTGTTTAAACACGCCCAACTAGATCAGGATTCTCGAACTTGCGGCTCTTTTGCCCATCTTTTGTGGCTCCCTGTGATGAGACAAGAAACTAGATGAATCTGGTTATTCATTTCTTTTTACATTTTCATATTTAGTGGTCATTCATGTAAGCGATTCTTTACAGTCTTCATTTGTAAAAGTGATTAAAAACTGTTTAAGAAAACATTTTAGTTTCATAATTTTACAAATGTAAGAGACACATGGTGTCATTGTAACGAAAATGTGACTGTGGTTCACATGTGTTGAAAGAGTTTCATTTACACCAGTTAGTAAAAAAAAAAATAAAAAAAAATAACGTGCAGTATATTTATCTGTACAGTAATCTCACACATAGCTCTTGTTTTTATACCTATTTATATCTACATCTTATTTTGTAAATACTACATTCCCTTTTAATCCTGCACTATAACGAGCCAATGCAACAAAATTTTGTTCTTATCTGCACTGTAAAGTTCAAATTTGAATGACAATAAAGGAAGTCTAAGTCTAATGTTGGTGGGATAATTTATACTTAATAAGCTGTATCACTTTTATTATTAGGCTAGAATATGTTTTGTGGCTCCATGCAGTTTTTTGTTAGCCAAAACTGCTCAGAATGGCTAATTTGATAGTAAAGGTTGATGATTTCTTAGCAGACATTTCTTTACCTATAATGAAGCTCTTAATAGCCTTGTAATTAGAATTGCTCTTTATTTAGGTGTGAGTGATTGCCAGCTTTTGAAGTAGTCATTTAACAGGAGTTTGAGCAACATTATTTTTCATTAGTTAAAGAAAAGGACAAATATTTGTTTGTGAAATCAAAAATCAAGCAATTCACAAAGGCAGTTCAGGCAGTTTTTGCTGTTTTGTGGGATAAAAAGCATGTTTGTCACGCAGCCTTTCGCTTGTGACTGCAAGACAAAGATTTTCTTGATGACCAGCGTTCCTCTAAATATGTCATTGTATTTTATTTAAGTTGTGGATTCTCATTTTGCTTTTACCCTGTTAAAAGAGATGTGGCTGGCTGTGGTTGGTTCAAGTGTGACAGATTGTGGCTTTAATAGAGCTGGGTGGACCGTGGGGAGTCTGGTTTCGAGGAAACTTGTGCTGAGAGAGGTTCCTAAGTGGGGCAGTCTGTGCTGGATCCAGGTTGTTTGAGGCAATGTGGGCCTATATTTGGTGTGGCTGCAGGATGTGAAGGGCACAGTGCACTGTCTCTGCTCTTTTCTAATCTTACTTACTTTCTAATCTTACAGTTTTACGTGTTAAATTTCAGTTTCTTCCCTCACAATGACTTTGTGTGTGAGACGTTTACTGCTGGCATCTCAGGCACCTCACCCACCTACTGTAAGAATCTTCCATTATGAAGGGCAGCCAATTAATTGTAGTAACAAGCAAAATATGGGGCAAAGAATGTGTTTGCAATGGATGAGTTACAAATGCTGATGAGTAGTACGAAATTGGGTATATTTAACTAAATTTGAAGGAGAAACATATTTTATTTTCGTGCAAATTTCCAGCTCCCTTGCTAAGTAAATTCAGCAAGCATAGACAAACACTCAGGTTTGTTTTTATGGTCTTATGTAATAGTCTTTGTACACTCATTCGTTCCCTTTTTCTGCTCCAATGACTAAATCTGTAATTTCATCTGGTAATCACCTTTGGGCAGAATGCATCCATATATCTTTTTGTGCCACATCTTTCTTGTGAGACAGACATGATAATGGTAATAGTTTTTATTCACTCATTGATAGCAGTTTTTAGCTCATCCAGCCAAAGGACTGATGAGCTAATGCCACAATGAAACATCAGTCTTCTGTTCATCCAGCCTCCATCCATTCACAATACACAGGAATTGCTGCTACACCTGGAGTATTGGTCAGAATTAAAACAAACTTGGCCACAATGATCACCTAATGGGTCTTCACCGAAATTGTGCATTTGTTGTTTTATGAACATGTTTCATTTTTTTTGCTACTCCCGAGGGTATCGTTCTGGATTGGAATATTCATAAAATGAGCGTTTGTGTGTGCAACTCTGCAGTATATACATCAATCAGTTAGGTTTATTTACTACACTACACCAAAATGCATGTCCCATATCCCACAAGTTTAGCAATTATTAATGATAAAAAAGGATCTGCTATGAATTTTACTTAAATAAAGGTGCATATAGTCAGTGCAATAGTGTCAGCAAACTCTTTTTTTTTTTTTTCTTTTTCCTTAGTTTCACTTTGTATTTCTCACCTGGTTGTCTGTGCCCCATCTGCAGCACCTCCACGCTCCACAGTTTGAGAACTACTGCTTTATGGCATAATGTCTTAATCCTAGTCCTGCCAGCTATACGACCAGCTAGATGACCGGCAGTGAATGAAAACACCGGAAGTGATTAATATATAGACGACCGGCAGTACACGAAACTTATCTGGGACATCAATATATTGAGGTCCGGCAGTACTAAGG